>CATIWF010063548.1:0-12500 GCA_949630135.1 Balakata baccata
AACGTAAAAGCAAACTCTCCAAATTCTTGATCCTTCAGTGATCTTACAACGGTTTTTCCATTGTAAATTCGTACGGAGCAATTAACGAATTCCGGCAAAATAGAAGATCTACGTGACCAAATTTTCCTCTTCAAAAGAAGAAGTTACCAGGCTTTTTCACAGTTCTTTCCGCTCTTTCATCTCATATTTTGAGCAAATCATTCTTTTTCTTGGAACGTTCGGCCGCCGTTAACATCGTGATTTTTGTAGCTGATTGGAGGATATAAAAGGTAGTCACTCATCAGAGATTGTTTTGCCTTAGGCATCCGACCTATACTCGTCTTTCTTTTCTTCTCTTCGTTTCTTGCCTTTGGTTGAAAAAGCCCTATCGTATAAAGGCGAGCAGCCCTTATAGCAATTCTTCGCTTAGTGTCAATCTTTTGAACTGATTTCGTATAGCGGGTTCGCATCGCCATACCCATAACGCTTTTTTAGAGTACTTTTCTTGATTGACGCGCCTGGCGTGGGTAGACGGGACCTCTTCCCAATGCTTTATCATCGGTCAGTTCAAGTGTACAATGGTCTATCATCGCCCCGTCTGAGGCAAGTGGTAATCTTATGAGAAGGATGTTGTGCTCGATCCTCTGCCTTTGCTTTCCCCCCTCTTCTTCCTTAAACTGTAAGACGTATCGCTAGCTCTGATCTTGGCCCTTCCCCTCACTCCCTCACTCGAAACTAAAAGCAACTAATCGCACCAAAAACCAACTACTCCCATCCGTGCCTGCTTTCAGACGCTCAGCTCGTCCTTCTTTCGAGGAACCCCAAAATCATGACACTCGCCCTAAATGAGCTTGAATCGGTATCTTGTTTAGGGATAAACCCTAAAAAGGAAAGGAGGAAAAAGAGGAGGACACCGATTTTCTTTAGACGATCGATACCGAAATGATGAAAGAACTCAAGCACCATCCCACGGTCTAGTTTACCCATAATCAAGAGGAGTAGAGGAACGGACTTTCTTCCTATGGGGAAGGAAAGGGTGAATTTGCATAGATATAGAGAAGAGAGGACCCACCTATGAGACTAGTTTCTACTTAATTAATAGACTTAATAGACAAGGGCTCTCGGTGAGAACTTAGATGTTATTTCAAGGGCTTTCAGACTAATGATAAGAACGGATCAGAGACCAGTTTCAAGATACGAGGCTCTGGAAGAGAAAAACCAATATGCAGAAACTGAGCCGATAGGCGATAACGAACCGCTTATCCCAGGCTGGTCCGTAGATCAGTCTCAGTGCGAGCGAGAAAGCGTGGGAGTCGTATTCCAGGCCATTGTCAACGAAGAATGGGAGTTTTTCATAGGAGAGCCTTAAACGACGAGTGCGAATAGAGCACCGTGTTAGCGAAATCTTTCCGTATCTAAGTCTTCGTCTTACGACTCCTATCAAGTAGATAACCAACCTTGCCGTATTCGCTCTTTTCTCTCTGGTCCCTCCCCTTTTGGGTAGTCTTTGACTTGGAGTTGTTGTCGGCAGGGAACCTTGCGCTTCTATTAAGAAAAGTACTACCTTGCTGGTCATCAACGGAATATAAAGCTTGAGTAAGTGCAGCATCAAAGCCTTAACGTAGTCTTTATACTAACTCTACCCCACTGCCCATCTGAGAGTTTTTCCTTCTGAGCAGAGAGCTGAAAAACCAATAGGAAGCGGTCATGACTAAGCGAATGAATATAAAGTAGCGAACGTTACCCCATGAAACTTAACAGAAATGCATTAAAGCGATACCGAACGGGCAAGATGAGCCGTAAGGCTTGACGAAGTCTTGTGAGCTATAGAGTCGAAGTATAGTTGACTGACCTAGGGAATCATCCTATCGGTTCACCTGTAAGATCTCTACCCGTTAGCCTGAGACTCACCTGGGAATCTCCCACCAGCGAATACTATTGTTCTTTTGAAACTTCCATTTTGGATGGGACCTTCTTAATGTTAAGAACATTGCTTCTGGGCTGTGAAAGACAGGTTTAGATTGGCTCATTCTCAATAGGTTTCTTCCTTCAATTGTAAAAAGAAAAAGGGACCGGGCTAATGAGACTAGCTAAACAACTGAGAGAGATACTACAGCTAACGAACAGAGAAAAAGTGCAACCACCTCTTTTCACGGGAAATATGTGGACTTGTAGGCTTTTCGTAAGCTTATTATTTGCTTTCACGTGGAAATGGGATATAGGCTTTGAGGGATTAACCTGATTTACCTAAGATAAGACTCTTGCTATTTTTAACCCCAGATTCCCCGAATCCAACAAGGGATTGCGCCAAGTTTGGCTAAGAGAAGAGCATCCGATTTTTGGACATGTGAGATTATAGGATCTGGGTATACTTCGTCCATAGTTGATGCACCGAATGCCCAGTTTTCAGCTTTGACATTAGAACCCGCAGTTAAGAAGGTGGACGAGTGATTTACTGTCCGAGCATACTCTTATGGAAATTAGCCCTCGAAGCGGGGCCGAGGAAAGAAAGGAGAAATTCAAATGGCACATTTCTCAGATGCACATGACAAGAATGCGCTCTTAGTAGGATGCAAGAAGGAGCTTCCTTACTTTCCCCGCCAACCCCCCCTTCGAATGATTGATTCAGTGTGAGAATAGACTCTCTCCGGTGGAACAAAAAAGCCCTTACTTGTCTTGTGCTTTAGAACAGCAGAGCAGGGCTCTAGCTATATATATATTATGTTATTTCGATCCGTAAGTAAGAGTAAGAACCTATCCAGCTGAGCACGCTCTAGGCTACTAGGCACTTCCACTCAGAAGGTGGCCAAGCTCACTTCGCGGCAACGACATCCATCCAACGAGATGTGCTTCGGGAAATTGACCAGAGGTGATAACCGTCCGCAAACGTCTGCATGCACCCAGCTAGATTTAAGATATATGTATGGTTGAAGGTAGCTGACAGGGAGTCAACAAGGGAATATTGCACCCCACTATCTACCACCGCTTTGATGTCGTGGTCTTTCCACTCATCTAATCTAAGTCAGCACCATACCCCAATTTTTCTTATGGAAAAAAGCTTTCCAGGTTAAGCTATGGATGGGTTCGTCGGGCTTTGATCCCATTCCGAAGCGTTCTGCTCATTGAGTTTTTGTAATAAGGTTCCGGTCTTTGTTCGGCGAATCTCGGGGTCTTTCTGATGGCTGCGCTCAGCCTAATGTTATCTACGTTGACCCTTGTCCCGCAGCTGTGGAATTGTCTCCCTGTGCCCTTGAAAGCACTAGAGGAAAGGAGAAGGTATTACGGTGCTCCACGGGACTGCTTGATGAAGTCTTCGTCCTAGATCCCAAACAAGAGGGTCAAGCTATGGCCATGCCTAGCCTCACAAGTCCCTCTTCCGATCATGCCACTTCTAGTTCCGAGTAAAGACTTTGATTCATTCTGGGATGGAATAAGATAGAATAGAGAGAGGGCTTAGTACACGTGGGACTTATTCCTTTCCGATCGTCTCTTGCCTTAGATTAGATCTCTTGTCTTGATCGTGTGCATGCCTTTGCTCGCGCAAAATGCCTTAGTAACCTTGCCCTTGCGACTTGCCTCTTTTGTAGCATCTATTAAGTCAACATGCCTGTAAACAGCCGATTCTCTATCTACTTTATATATGATAATATCACCAGTTGACAGCGAAGGATGCCACACTAAGAAAGCAATCGCCAATGACCGACGATGTAAATCTGCCTTGCTGGCAGGAATGCTAATGGTTTTCCCCCCCTCACGTCGGAATTGTAATTAACACCAGCAGCAGCGCAAGAGATCAAAGCGGCAGAAGTGAAAGGAAGGTGTGATTCCCCATTAAGAGGTTTCGAAATACAGAGTGTTGGGTGGAGTATGAGAGAAGAATGGTCGGGCGAGCACTAATTGAACACTGACCTAATTTGACTTGGCAGGGTAGTAGCCTTAACTTAATTTAATAAAGTATGTTTCCGTT
Organism: Balakata baccata; assembly: GCA_949630135.1. Classification (NCBI taxonomy): domain Eukaryota; kingdom Viridiplantae; phylum Streptophyta; class Magnoliopsida; order Malpighiales; family Euphorbiaceae; genus Balakata; species Balakata baccata. Next base: position 3,947 of record CATIWF010063548.1, read on the forward strand.
TTCACGAGCAGAAAGACGAATTGCGTATATAATGATGGTTTGCTAGCTTCCCGAAGATACCAAGCAGAAGAACAATTGGGCGGTATGTCACCCTCCTGAGCGGTATGAAGTCTGTAGACAATGGCTTTAGGGGATGCTTTGATTTAAGACAAGACAGTGAACTAGCAACAAAAAACATTTCTTCGAATTTAACTGATTCTGAGAAAGCGGATTTGTCTTCTTATTCAACGGATGAACCGGATTTTTCAACTGCAATTGAGGAAGCTGACTCGCCTGATTCAAATTCTTCTGGAAAGTAAACCGGGGAAGGGAATTAGGGCTTCGAAAAAAAGGAAGACTTGGTGGCCATTCTTGAACCGGGTTCCTATTATGATATATCCTCAGGGACTGAAAATAGGGAATCAGGATAGCTGGTTTTATAGTCTGACTCTATCCTTGCTCGCTAATCCTTGGCTGACTCAAGACTCCCGCATCTGGGATTAGATGCCTTAAGCCTTTTCCTCTCACCTTGCTTACCTGGGACAAGTGGGATTAATAACCTCTAGCACCTGGGTTAGCTGATTTGCTTAATGCTATCTGTAGACATTGCACATCGCCGCAGTCTAACCGCGCTTTGACCTGGCACGGTGAGAAGCAGCCCAGTCAGCGCAAGTAAAGCTGAGTAGACGGCACACGTAACCAACCCCGCCGAGCCGCCAGCAGAAATATGGATCGGAATATTAGCCATGGGAATCGCCAGGTCAGTAACTCTTTCATGCCCTCTATCCCCAACTGCCTCTCCTTCCAGTGACTAAAATATTCCATAGCCTTCGGTTTCCACGCTTGGTGAACGAGACTTTCTCTAATGTCTCGCTCATAAAGAAGAGTTCACATATATATTTAGAATGAAGCCTTATATGCCTTCGAAACCGAGAGCAAGCACATTACCTCCGCCCCGTACCACCTTGTCTTAGCTTCAAGTTTTTTTATAACCTTTGTTCATTCGCTTGGTTAGATCTTTCTTTCCTATTATTTGAGTAATAGTGATAGTGATCTCGTCGAGGGCTGCAGCTCTTATCTTAGAAGAGCCAAGGAGCGCGTCTTCTGGAGATTCCATGTCCAATGCGTTCGCTCAAGCTATCGAATCCCTAACTAATAGGTCAGTATACCCAACGTTTGGGATAAGCTAAGCCCCCATGGGCCCCAAGCACTCTGGCGCTTGACACAGCCGCGGAAGAATGAACCGAAGGATTCAAACGTGGAGTTCTTTCCCGGTGAGCAGTGCTAATATTTCCTGGAAACGGAATCGTCAATCTTTTCATAGACTTTTCGATCAACCACTCATCCATGTTGGGCTTTCAACTAAGCCGGTGCTCTGTGCCTCCATCTTCAGGGGCCCTTTCTCAGTGATCAATGGAGCGGAGACCTAACCTAAGGCCAGAGACGGGTAGCGTTTACCTTTGCCTTGATCCTGTAATGTAAGGTCAAAACCTTCGGTTGGTTGGGTTAGGTTTCGATGAGCAGATCTTTCTTTCGAACTTCATTTTCTTTTCTGACATCACAGCCTACTTCTTTCTATTCCGAAAGACTTAGAAAGAGAACCCCTTTAAGGAGCCCGGGGATCTTCTACTTAAAGTACGATACCACCAAAGGAAACGAAACTTCTTCAACTATGGCAATTCTTGGTCCCAGCTAAACAAGAGAATCTATCCTAGCTGCGGTAATGCCGATTCCAAGACCTGGTGAAAGCTTGAAAGCAGAAAGGGAGACGAGATCATCATTAGAATACGATGATAGCACCTGATTAGCAAGAAAAGCTCTGCTCTTAGCAATGATCTGTCTAGGGTTACTTTCAAAACTGCGGATTCTGCCCTCTTCATGGGCATTCTCCGACTTAGAATAGAATGCATACCCGGCAATCTACGATCTACCCAGCGCCTTAGTTGAATAGGCATAATAGCCCGACTTCCAGCTAATTGTCAAATAAAGCTATCCGTGCTTAAATTCCTAGCTTGAAAGCATTCTTTGAAGCCGGTAAATCAAGCCTAACCTAAGCCAAAGCCTGCGTAGAATGCTACTTTACTTTTCCATGTGCAAGACCAAGACCACAAACAGTATTCCCCCCTAAAACTCAGCTCTGCGAAGGCCTTTCGGAGATTGACCTTTCTTTCGCCGTTGGCTAAGTACTTAGAAGCTTGGCAGCCAGTAGCCTACTTCGTTGATTCCCTCAAGACCTCTTATAGCGCTCTTGCCTTCCCTTCTAGCTAGAAAAGCCTTTAGAAAGAAGTCAATTTCGGATTCTGTAACAGAAAATAAAGACTAGGGCTATTACCCTAAGCCCAATCAGTGGACTGCACTCGATAATGCTTCTTCTATTGAAAGACGAAGTCCTCGCTCGTGACAACTAGACTTGCACACTCCTGACTTCTGCTATAAGCTATAAAAAAAGAAGGCAAAGAGCTTGTGACTAAGCCGCTAGGGAGACTCAGACTAACCAAAGATCCGACGCCAGGCATAAAAGAAATATTGTCAACTTGGTAAATTAACACAACCAGGCATCTCAAACATTGAGAAGGGAAGAATCTGGCTTTCATTAGGATGATATTCCATTAAATCCGATCCGAATGGCAAGGCTTGCTAACTAGCAGCATCGCTTATGCCATAAGTAGAGAGACTTTCAAGCACCTCCAGAAGATTAAGTCAAAACTCCTAATTCACTAATTCTCACATTAATCGATCGGGAAAGACTATAAATAAAATAGAATAGAACGGAAAGCAATAATAGACTTCGCGAACCCCTGAAAAGTACTCTATCTCGCACGCAGACTACTGACGGAAACAATACATACATACTAGCCATACGAGTTCGGTGCACCTGCACTGACAGTCGCTTAGTTTGTAAAATTAACCAATACTAAGCCCCTTGCTAATGTCGTCTAACTTCCTTTTCTTCTATAATGGGCTTGAGGGCTCTACTCAAGAGCAAGAGAGGGGTGAGTGAGCAAGGCGGACTTGTCTTCTTAGCACAAGACTGGCAGTACAGTACACAAACATATCTGGCTAAAATCCGTCTTTCAAGCCCGAGATGGACTTGCAATCCTAGATTAGCCCCCTTCGAATCTCCCAGCCATGTCTCCAGGATCCCATTCAATAGATCCAATCCATATCTAGGATAAATATCGGAGTTCGTCCCACGCTTCCTTTGTTCCACTGGCACCAAAGATCAAGAATTCGAGATAGAAAATAGGTTGGTGGGCTTAACCCTTAAAGGCAGATATCGGAAAGGTCAACAGCCCAGGCAGAAGCAAACCCGGACCATGAAAGTACAAGGAGGTTCGCACCCTGACAATCTTACTACCTCTACCTATATAGAGTTACTGAACACTAAGATAAACTCGCAGCCCGGGAAGTGTGCCGATCAGGCCCAAGCTTCGTCTTAAGACACAGGGGTGATTCTCTATCCTATAAAAAAAAATTCTGTGTGAGTGTGAGAGGCAGCGACCCCTTTGCTTCTCATTTCTTAGAGAAAGGTGTAAAAGAGTCAACCATTTTCATTATTGAGCCAATCGTTCTATGCTTTATCTTTCTTTCTGCCTCTCTAACGTCACTCTCTTCCTTATCGCTCCGCTTGTCTTCCCAGCTTCTTAGACTAGACCGCGGGCAGCAAAATGAAGATAAAATTCCCTATTAAATAGGGCTTAGGATCGCCCTTTCCCTGACTCGGCTAGGTAGGAAATGACCCCGACCTGGCTGACTGCATCCTCTTATGACCTCTGATTGCTACTCAATGATAGATATCAGGCCAGTCAGATAAGGGGAGAAATCCTCATCAAGCATAACTTTCTCACTAAGACATGATCTCCTGTTCAGGCTAATCAATCAATTAGCGTAGATTAAGAAATTAGCTCGTTGATCTTTGATTCGATAGTCTTCCCCGCTGGCCTAACTAGTTGAACCCCTGAGCGCTAATCCATCAAGATCGTAGCTAAGAGAGATACTCCCCGCCTACCCCATCTACTTTAATAAGTATAAGATCCCATTCTTCTATTACATGAAAACCTCACTCTTAGCCGGATTTGGGATGAGACCAGAAAGATGTTGAAAAAGATGGAGGACATTGTTGATAATGGCAATAGATTCTACCTAAAGCATAGCTTTCCCTTTCATAAGATAAGGAAAGAATTCTTGTTGCTTAAAAAAAGATCTGGCGAAGAGCACCAGTGAAGTATAGGCTTGTTCACACACCTCTGCTAACTCCTCATTCGATAGGTAAGCGAGGGGCACCTGACTCGATTCATTGTGAAAAAGTCCTGGGGGAGTTTCTCTTGCATCCCATTTTTTTTTATCCATTAGCAATTCAAGTTGAGTTTGGGTCTTTCGTGGATACGAATAATTTTCATTTTTTGTATGAAGTGGATAAGCCCCAGGCTGTCAGCAGGCTCTTAAAAATACGGTGCAAGACAAGAGAAAGAGGAATTGTTGTCCCTTCTTGGCTGATTCTTTCTGCTCGGATGAGGCGTTGATTAAAAGCTTATTCCATAAAGCTAGCCTGCGGCCAATATGAGTGAGGCTCTCTTCTTATCCTTTTGGCCAGTAGGGGCATTGCTGCTAAGAAGACCGAACTAACTAATCTTGCTCACCAATTTAGTTCTTTCTTACGCTTAATTCTCGTATAAAGGTAGCTTGGCGGGTCTTACTCTGGTGTGGATTGGTATGGGTCCGCCCATCTTTCCCTCTAAATGAAGCAGAATTGAGAGCTTTCCGGAAGGATGCAAGAGCTTTTTATCTTATCTCAGTCACTAGTCATACCTTTTGCTTGTCTACTTTCTCCTTGCTCATGACTCAGCAGCCCTCTCTCTCTCAGGTACTTGCAGGCTTCACACCCCCTTATTCTTTATTGGTAACAAAGAGACCACAGTGCTTTCGGGAATCGCGGGAACTCCAGTGAGTAAGAAACCCTCCGATAAAACTACGATTCATTTAGCTGGAAAAGTACTAGTTCAGTCCTTTTCACTAAGGAAGGGGCACTCTATACTAGAGAAAAACTTTCGTATAGCTGAAAAATCTTATTTAGACTTTTCGGAAAGGATGACAATTTCTATCTAGTTTCTATCTAGAATCTCTGAGAGAATCTCTGGCAAAAAGACTGAACTCCAATCCGGTTTTAGTCAAAATCATTGAAGCCAAGGATTTACGCTTGCCTATACCGTACCGTTGGTCACAAAGAGAAGCAGGACTTCCTGGTGCTAACTAGCTTAATCAAGCTGACAAATACAAAAAGAGTAGGAATAGAGCCCCTGACGTGCATCGTTTTCCCAATCAAAATACAAAATCCCAGTCTATCCGATCTCTCAGAATACGAATGAATAAGATTCAGAAAGCCATGATCAGCGCGAACAAGGCTATCCCTTCTCTTCTATCGGTCTCACTCCTCGCCTCGAGACTCTCATAAATCAGGTTAAGGCGGCGAGGTTATACTATAGAGCACCAGGACGGAGAGTGATTGCCGGCTTAATAGAATGAGTTCGTTCAGGCTTCACATCGACACAAACGTGAATGAAAGAAGAAATGAAAGAAGAAATTCACCTGTTCCAACATCACTTCTTCGACCAAACGTGCTATCTCATCTCCAACTGAGACCATTCGACCGATCCACTTTCAAAGGTCAAAGTGGGTCGATTTTCCCTTTCTAATAGAGTGGTTAGTCCCACAGCTCGTGGAGAAAATTCAATAGCAAATTGCTGGGCAAGGGTGTCGTTTTGGTCGTCTTCTTTTCGCTCCGCTGACGGGGAAAGACTTTCTTTCTATAAGCGAACACTTCGCCTTGACTGAAGAACTGGCATTCCGGCTTGGCTGGGGATGGCTTTTCTGGGAATCCGTCTTCATCCTCTTCCCTGCAACCTGACTTGGTTTGCATATCAGATTTTCCATCACTGACTGAGCATTTACAGTCGAGCACCTAAGGGACTTCTTCTTCAGATTGACAGTCGAGCAGCACTACCTTCCTTCTCTTATCCCATTTTTCTCAATCGACGATCCGCTCCCCTGGGATTTGCAGTCCGAAAGATGCCTTCACATTGAGGCTGGAATTGCTTCCTTTCGCCCGTCGAGGAAAAAAGAAGAGAACTTGCTTAGGATGAAGAGGCAATTGAAGAGTTGGGATACCTTTTCTTTAAAGAAAGAGGAGCGTTAGCTTTCCACCCTTCCTGAAATTGTTCTCCCAGGTGGATCCTCTCAGGACTTGATCCCTATTCTGAATCTTCGTTCCAAGCTGACAACTCTTTTGGCGCAAGGAAATGCCACTCTCTGGTATCAGAAAGTACCATGCTCTAACGCGATTGCTTCTTTATCGCGGGTAGGATGGATAGGATTGAATTCTCGCCTTATCGACTGGGATGAGAAGGAAGGATCAGCTACCCTCGTTGACAGTAGGAAATGAATAATGCTCTCTATGTAGCGAAGATAAATTCTACCTTTCCAGGCGGGAGTCGAGGTCCTTTCGTTTCCAGCGGCAATAAAGATTCGCCCTATCTATTCAATAGGGTTATATTCCCTTCAGTGTAAATATCAGTTTAAATAATAAAGATTGACAGCTATGCGAAACGTTGATTTCCACGCCGAGTAAGACTTCTGCTTCCTGAGAAATGAGCCTTGTTTTCTAGTTCTATCTGGCACTTCTATAAATCTTTTCACGACGGTAAGTATCTAATGGCAGGTCGTAAACTAAGCCCTTTCTTAGGATAGGACAGCGAGGAATTTCTTTTCTACAAAAAGAGACTTCCGGTGAGACCCAATCCACCTCCGGGTAATAAGGCCCCTTCTCGGCCTTTGTCAAGTCGATTTCTTCTCTTTCTTTTATTCACAGGTAGCAGCGGCTAGGTTCATTAGATTAAATGAAAACCTTTTCTTCTTATCTTAGGCTCAGGTTTTAGCGAGCGGAAAACGTTGTTTTGCAGCGTGTCGATTTGTCGAAAAAGATCGGCTCGTCCTTAGTGAAAGGGGAATTATGAGTTTCAAAGAGTTCTTTCGCATGGGTCGCTCCCAGGATGGACAAGGTAGAACGGAAAGAGCGAGCGAAAAAAGGATAACTTGTACCTAACCGTAGCATTCTCGTACATTAAGGTCCGATTTGTAAGGAACTCTTTGGGTGCTAATCGTCTTCTCTTCTAAAAGCCGTTCTAAGGCGCGGATAGGCATCGAAGGACCGCTTGCTTCGGATTTTATTTTCCCATTATTTATGTAGGGGAGAACGTAAGTAACGGACTGTAAGACAGCAACAGAGCTGAGATGACCGAATCGGGGATCAGACCCTTCGATTGTTCGGTATGGTAACATGACGGACAATGATCCTGGTTCTGCCAGATAACCAAATACGAATCTGTGAATGGCTTACCACAGCGAACTAGTTCCAATCGGACCGGAGAGTGTTCTAAGCAAGGGATGAAAGGGCATCCGCTCTTCTTGCATTGGCTGAGAGGCAGCACCGGGACGTCCAGGGTGTAGAAGTAGGGCAGAAGCATCCTTACTCCAGTCACTGAATATAAATCAAGATGAAAACCTTATCTTGCTTTCTGGTATAGCAATTCATTCCAATTCAAAGGAGACTAAGTCGGAAGGGGAAAGGACCGACCATAGAGAGCGCGGGGACAGACTCGAAAAGAAAAGGTGAGACGCCTTGCGGCACATACCACGACAGGGGAACGGCAGTTTTTCGACTTTTTTGACTACAATCTTGCCGCATGAAAGAAAGATTTTTCGATGCGGCTCGCGGAGCATAGGTCTCACTTTCAAATTCTTCCGTCTCGCCGCTTTCCTTCCCACTAACAGAATATCTAAGGTCTATTTCGCCGATAAGACAGATCCATCGATCACGTTAAGTGCACAGAGCTTGACCCCTCTCGGGTTTTTCGCTTTTCGCCCTATCTCTTTTTCGCTAAGACCCTTTTCTTCTTACGCACGTTTAGGAACCTATCATAGGGATCTTTTGTGTCCCAAGAGTGGGACATTTCTATTACTATTAATAGTAAAGGCTAAACTATACATCTTCTTTCGGTTGTTGGAAAACTTCTATTGGTCTATTGGTTAATTAATAAATTTTAAAAATTATTCCTAGCAAGCTTACTCGCGTATCTTGCATTTTGGTCACTACCGTAGTAAGGGAAAATGACTACTGGGATTGGTGGATATCAATTCTTTTGATGCACTTATAGTTGAAGCTAAGTTTAGAAAGGCAAAGCCAATAGAAAGATATAGAGTCTTTATTTTATTCGGCTATCTATGCAATGAAGTTCGCCTTCAAGCTCTGGGTTAGATTCAGCATATGGTTTTTGAAAACAAAAAAAGTAGCTTCCTATACTCGCGCTTACTTCATTTTCATTTTAGGGTTGCCCCTAACCATAACAAGTTCTAAGAGAGATAAGATATATAAAAAATCAGTCGGCTTGACACAAAACTTCCTGACGTTAGCCTTGCTTACACCCAAAAGGGTTAGCAGCAGATCTTCATTCTCATTCTTCTTACTATGCTCTGTTCCATTGGAGAAGTGAATGGTCGAATGAGCAAATACCGGGAAAGA
>CATIWF010063548.1:17500-46429 GCA_949630135.1 Balakata baccata
AAAAACCAGCGAGAGGTTCCCCACTCTTCTTTGATCCGTCTTAGGCTTCGACAATGGTGGCAGCCTCGACCCGAGCGGAAGTGCGATGTGTCTGGAAACTCGGAATCGTAAATGGATTCGAGTACCATTCTGATCGCCTCTTTCATGATCTTTTCTATAGGTAAAACTACTGTGAGCGGTCTAAACTTCGACCCTTCTTTCTTTCTTCATATTGTAAAGGGGAGCAAAGCCCTTTTTTTGCTCCCTCTATTGATGATAGATCAAGGGCCCTCCTGCCGTCGTTTCAGTGACTCATAGGGCTTCCCTCAGCTCAGTCTTTTTGGTTCTTGAGAATGGTCGCCGCCTCTCCCAGGACCGGAATGATTATCCCTGCCCGATGGGTCTACATCCATCCCTGAATGTCGTCGGGTACTGTTCACTTCCCCGCCATTCTTGTAACCGTCACCTGTAATCCGCGCAGGTGTGTCCGCACCCCCCTGAGTGGACGAGAAAGAAAGGATTTCTCAGAGCAACCCCCAGGAGTCAACTTTCCCGTATGAGCATTCGGTACATGTATCAGTCCGCGGAAGAGTGAAAGGGTCACCACTACTGAGGATCTCCCCCCTAATCTTAGATAGGTCGTCTGAGGGTTCGCCGCGGTTCATTGCTGTGCTTACACACTAGGCTACCCTTCTCCGAAAGCTCCGCGGGACCACCTACCACTAGTCTTCAGCCGGAAGGGTTTATTGCAACGCCGGGACGCAGGCTCCCGAAGAGGGAAGCCCAACGAATGTCAGATGCAAAGCCCCGCACCTCATTAAGATCATATTGGCATACTCTCCCAAAAAAAAAAGAGCAGACCCCATTGAAGACGAGAGTGAGGTACAACAAGGCCATTTCTGTCCACCGCCCTTCTCACGGAACCGTACGTGGACGTTACCGCTCATACAGCTCCCAGCCAGCAAGCAGTTAGCCTTCCTCTACAAAGAATGGAAGTGTGGATGAATCGACATCAAATAGAGGAATTCGGTTTTTCTTTTCAGCAATAACATGATAAGAGCATCCCTTTCACAAAAACCTTAAGTCCTCTCCCCCCTATCCTGCCACTTATAGCAGAAGGTTATCTTCATTATGAGCTCCACGGCTTGAAGATATAACTCACTGCCTGGATTCTGTAATTGGTCGACCAGCATATGGAGATCATCCCGGGTTACTATTTCTCCCGGGCTCATCCCTTGTGCTAGTTTTTGAGCCACGTCCAACCAGGTGTCGTGGTCTCGCTGAATGGAATAATTGGATTCAATATTGGCGAAGGCTTCGACAATGGTGGCTGCCTTTTCCCGTAAAACATTCGCCGAATCGTCGGCCTGTGCCTGTGGCAGGTCCACTTCAGCCAAAAAGTTCGGGATGTTCGGAGGGGTCGGGGGAGTTGGGATGTGGTTTTTTAATTTCAACCACTTTAACTTTCCATTTGAACTTCATTTTTTCTTACTTTATTCGTACTAGTCTATAGAATGAGCACTGTTAACTATCTGCTTCAAAAAGATAGCGATAAGAAAATTAGAGCATACATTACGGATACCTTCCTGAAGTCTGGTTCTCTTAAACTGTCGGAAAGGATCGTAGCCAACCGTTGTGACCGGCTTCGCGACACCATTTCGGTCTACACATGGCAAAGCTCTATGGCCCTTCTTCACTCACTCACAAAACTAGGCTTCTATACGATGATTGAAAAAGTCATTCTTGTCTTGTAACTTAGTACACGGAACACTAACAGAATCTCTGGCAGGTGAACCTGGCTACACAACAACTCTTACTATAGCGGAGGATCTATTTCCACACCAATCTGCTTATATAAATAGCGTACCTACGATCGCTTGCTTGATTGCCCTCTTTTTAGCTACTTACTCGGGAACTAGCTTCGCACCTCACCCCGAGAACTCAAAGGTGCGTAGCTTGTTCCACAATTAAACGGTTCTGCGTGTATCCCCTCACCTACTCCGGGTTGAAAGAAAGTAGCTAAATCGCCTGTATAACAGATCTACGAATAGCCAACGCCTCTAACAACGTATTTAAGGGGGTTAGGGCCGTTCCTTAGGCACCTTCACATCTACACAAGCACGTACACACAAGCAAGCTTGAATCCTGTTATTTTAACTGAGAATGCCGTTACTTATATTATAGCCTTTTAACGGCAGCTACACATTGGTCGAGACTCACACGACAGTCGATACTCAGGATTTCGTTTAGCTAAGTGGCCTGTAGATTAGAATAGTCAAGCTCACCCTAATTTAACATCTGCCTGAACTCCCGATCTACTTCTAAATTAAAAAAAACTTCTCTAGCTAGATTAGAAGATTAGTATATGAATTCCCTTGTTACTTTATTTCCAAAGCCCCGCATGAGCAAGCCAAGCTACTCATGCCAAGCAGCTAACTTCGAGACAACTAAGGGCAAACTTCGAGCTAGAACTAATGGATTAGCATTAATAGTAAGTAAGTTCCCCGGGGGGATTTTTTTCCTATGCTTGCTGGCTAAACAGAGTTGCCTTCCACACGTGCACTGAAACCAGAGTCTGCTACTCGCCTTAGGCAAAACCCGGAGTCTCTTGCTTGAACCGCATTCTCCTATCTTAAATAAGGCCTGAACGGTAGCGCATAAAAGCCTTGGAACGGCTGCCGCGCCTGATTCAACTCACCATTATTAATTAGGCCTTCTTTGTCTTCGCATTACCCTAGTTCCTTAATCCAAATAGTCATAGGAGAAGCTGAGCTAGCTAACCTAAGTCCGTAGCTAAAGTTCTCAAACAAGAGTTCCATTCCCCTTACTCGTATTGCAGGCATACTCGCTGAACATTCCCTTCGTAGACCACAAACAAGATCTATGAGCAAATAGATGAATTCAAGCGATAGCAATGAGGCATTCAAGCTCTTCTCTGCGAACCGATCACAAGGCGGATTTACTATGATGAATTGGGATCCGCGTTAACCAACTCGCCTGCAATCTCGCTTTCAGTCTTCTCGTTGTCATTACACATTTCGACTAGCCGTGTGTGTGCAGTGGAGGAAGCAAACCGATATCGGATGTGTGCGCAAGAGCCTTGTTTCCACTTTATTGCATGCTCATTGAGACAATGCCTCTTCTTTGGTTATGCGACTAGGAAAAGTGATCCACAAAGAGATTCATGTGATGTTGTTGTTTCGCTTGGCCCAACTGCTGACACCCCGCCTGCCAGATGCTCTTGCTGTGAGCCTTTTCTTTATATCTGTACCGAATTCTCTCTCTATTAAGCTATTCTTTCTGGCTTGATCACAGACATTGGGACAAAGACAATTGGACTACAAGGAGCTGGTCTAAGCCTTCCTTTCGTGCTCGCTTTCGTTTGCTACTGACCCCGAGGTACTATACGGTGGATGACCAGGGTCTCCTCTGGAGATAAGGGCGGAGGGTGGGGAAGGTAGATGTGATAGAATGAGAGATCACTATTTTGATTATTAGTGGTCAGTTGCGATATGCGATATCCGTTCCCTTGGAAATGAATTCACTTCTTTCATTCCCCACCACCCCTGAAAAAGCCGATGATAATGAGCAGTCCTTTTGCTCTTACAGATGTCAGTCTTTTTTCATTTCTGTTGATGCGGTAATATCGGTCTTAGCTGCTGGACTGCTTGACTTAGAGCTTGATGTGGAAATCTAGCTGACATTGAACTGGCTGCCACTGAGCCATTGAGCATTGAAACTCAAGAGTGAACGAGATCTCCATCCCACTTCAAATTCCAAGTGTTAAGCGTGGTAACCATTTGACTGAATCTAGCTCTACGGAGGTCAGTGCTGCTTTTCCTGCTGCAGATGCTAGTTTTTTTGTTGATGCAGTAGGAATTGTCTAATCAAAAGGCTAGAAGTTCATTCCTTTCGCCTAAGTCTCACCCTTTTCAACCATCAAAAAAGAACAGTACCAGCACATACTATACTTGCTCTATTAACTAAATATAGCTCTTCTTCAATGGCTCACTTCGCAGGTAAAATTCTCTCTTCTTCCTATTCTACTAGCACTTTATTGTTGACACCGGTGCTACATTTCCCAACCCAAATCTTTAGGCAATTGAACCTCTAAATCATAGGGAAAAAGTATATTCTTTCTGTACGGAATCAAGAAAGAAATAGGATAGCACAGGAAATACCTACCGGACCACAAGGGCGGCTCTAGGGCACTCCGACCGAACTAGATCTCAGCCCAACCTTTTTCTTGTCTATCTGAACCCACTTAAGTATCCACTCGGGCCCACCTTGCCTTCTTTCTCTCACTAGTCTTTCCGCCTAGACACCGACTTCAACGTGCGTAGGCCTCTTCTCCTATGCCGTAGCGGAGAAGCTCTGTCCGTCATTTAGCATCAGTGCGTTCTGAAGCGGCTGCAGCATCTGTTGTCACTTTCACCACCTATACCACTGTCTAAATCTTTGCTTCTTAAGCTGCTAGCTCGATATTATGGTCTGGCTTTCGAACCTTTAGGGCTTAGATTTGCAGGATGCCGGTTGACTCTTCCCATTTGAGAAATTCTCTTTCCTTCTCTGGCCTTGGTATGAAAAAAAGCTTAGATCGCACAGTAAAATGTGTGATGTGCTTGGTCTTATGCCCCACGTATCCGATTTGTAAATAACCCTGATAAAATTGAACGACCAGAAGTTAGGGGTAGTGGCAAAGAGAAAGGCTAATAGTGAATAAATAATAGGCCCACTCCCCTCCATGTGAAGAGGCAGACTTACCTTCCTCCACATTTGTATGTCTACTGAATGATGATGAGATTATCCTTTCCCTTTTCTTGGGGGAAGCTCCTTACGGAAGCTCAAAACTTCAAATTATTGTCATGTTAAGTTAGATGGGTTGGTTTATAGAATCTTCAAATGCAGCTCATCGATTATATTAGTGGCTAGCTTTAGTGGTCTTGTTCAACTGCTAACAAGAAGGGATTTTCTCTTTCGACTGGGAACTTTTTACCTTTGGTGCACTAAACTAAAGAGAGTTAGGCGAAGGCACTCTTTCAGCTAGTGTTAAGAAAAAGCAAGCTTGTTATTCTAGCTCGGTTTGCTGTTTGCTCTTGTTGTTAGCATCATGATCAGGTTTAGGGGGTGCGAATAAAAGAACCTTTCGTTGTCTAAATATGCCTTTCCTTCGGACTAGGACTAGACTAGTCGCCTCTAGCAGCCTAGCCTTGCCTTACAGTTAGAGCTGTTCAAAAGTGTAAAGAAGAAAAAGGATTTCCAAGCGTTTTCGCCCTTAAGTTTGAAGCCTTAACGGCTTTTTTTGACCAAGTGGAATGGAATTCAATGAGTTATCTCGGAAGGACAAAGGTTGATTGAACAGCTTGCCTTGCTTGAGTGAACTGCCTTTCGCTTTCGGTTTAGTAGGAAAAAAGAAATCCCTTAGTAGCAGCTTTCTCGCTCCACTTCCCGGAAAGCTGCTAAAAGCAGCGAGGTACTCAAACAGAAAAAGGAACGAGCACATATGGTATCTTTGCTTTTTATAATAGCAAAAGCGGAGTGGAATGATAGGCCAGAGATTGAGACCGTCCATTCTTTTTTCTGAATAGAATACATTTCCTTTCGAAATGCCCTACTCTCAGAAAGAAAGACCCCGTTATGACGTAAGTTTTTTAAGAAAGTCTTATTTGATTCCTTCGAATAGAGACCAGATAGGGACTGGATCCTGTCATGAATAAATAAATGTTTTCCTTAATTTAAAGAAACTAGTGGAGAAGGCATCCATATTTGATTCCAACCCAGTGTCTCACATGCAACTTGGACGAAGTCCATAACATAGATAGCCCTGAGGGGGCGGAAGGGCCTTTTCCTTCACCAAGTTGTCTGGCATGGCATCAATAAGAAAACACCTTAAAAGTCTTAGAAGAGTCTCTGATGAAAGTTAGAAAGTCTTTCAAATAATCCAGTTACCTATAATAATGAAATGATTAAGGGGTGGCCTTATAAAAAGTTCTTTAAGACTAGGGCTCGACCGGGGGAGCTGTAGGATGTCCATTCTTTGATCTGAGCTCAAGTCAAACTGACTAAGGAAAAAAGAATTCAACCACATGCCCTCAAAACTGAAATCGAAAAGATGGTCAATGAGATGCTGCAAAATGACTCGATCCAAGACAGCTAAAGTCTCTATTAATTTAATTTTCCGTCTTACGAGTAAAGTAAAAAGGAAGGGGCGAGCCTGGTATTCTTAGATCGGACTTTGCCGGGTAAATGAAAGAGTTTACCGGATGCGATAAATATCCTGTAAACAGTTTAAACTCCATCGTTGCCTAAGAGTTCTTGCTTCAAGGCTTCGCACCTTGCTAATTTAACTAGTTCCCGCTAAAGCTCTTGCCCGATTTCCGGAGGAAACGTCGAGAGGGCTAAGATGAAGACTTTCGCTTCCTAAATAGAAAGGAAGGAGGCTTTTACCTGAAAATGCCTCGTCCTCTAGTTCCTTTTTCTTTGGGGACCAAATTCAGCCTTCATGGAATCCAGCTTCGGAAAATTCATTTCGATAGACTCCCTTCTAAACGATGTATAATCCACTTATGTAACCACGTAGCTCTTTGTTTGTTGCTCGTCAAGTTCGGAATGGATTTTTGATCAAACGATAGGTCAGGTGGTTTTCCATATCCTGTTACAGATACTCAAGAGGCGGGAAGCCGCGAGCGATGGATTAGGAATCGATAGTCGTTTCTTCTTTCGAGGAAATGAAAGACGGGCATTACCTCTCCCTGAGAAGGAGGTGATTCAGCCGCACCTTCCAGTACGGCTACCTTTTCAAAAGGATACACACAAGAGCCAGGTTCACTTCAACGGAGATAGAAAGTCTTATTATGGACTTGTTGAGAATGTCTAACCGAGCGATAGGGTTTCAAGATGAGAGCTGCTAACAAGCAGAAGCGGGAATTTGACTCCATTCTAGAGGGCCACCTGCGCTAGAATGGAGTTCGGGCAGTGCTCTCACTTACGGGAAATGAGGGGTTCGCAGTAAGATATGTAGCACTAAAATTATCACACCAAAGCACGGGCGTGTGAACCAGTGGGAAACCAATCTCATGAAGCAAAAATTGCAGCCAAGTAAGCTCGGAGGTGGCCGCAGCTAACGCCCTATACTCTGCTTCAGTGGAGGAAGGGGAAAGAGCTCGTTCTTTCCGTGAAGCCCAAGAAATGAGATTGGAGCCAAGATAAATAGCATACCCGGTGGTAGACTTCCGATCATCAATGGACCCAGCCCAGTCCGCATCGGTATAGCCATGAAGTGTCATTGGTGAATGCCTAGAAATGAGAAGGCCATGAGATGGAGTGGTCTTGACATAGCGCAGAATGCGCTTTACTGCCTGCCAATGAAGTTCCGTCGGGCTGTGCATGTACTGAGAAAGCTTGTTCACTGCATATGCAATATCCGGCCGAGTGAAAGTTAAGTATTGCAGTCCACCAACAATGCTGCGATATAAAGTATGGTCATGAAAGGGAGCACCAGACTGTGCGGCTAGCTTGTCAGACGCACTGAGCGGCGTAGAAAGAGAGCTGCAAGTTTCCATGCGCGCCCGATGCAGCAAATCTCGAATATACTTGTTTTGTGACAGTAATAATCCATTTGAATGCCAAGTTGCCTCAATGCCGAGAAAATAAATAAGAAAGCTTGCCCAAGTTCTTAATTGCAAATTGGAAATTAGAGAGGCAATCAAATTTGAATTAGTACCCAAAACCAAGATGTCATCAACATAAATCAAGCAAAATAGCCGGTCATTGCCCGCGGTGTAATAGTAAAGAAATGAATCAGTTTTGGACCCGACCCATAGGTTTTCAAAGCATCAGTAAGACACTTATTCCACATGCGGGGAGCCTGTTTCAAACCATAGATAGACCTGTGCAGCCGACAAAGATAATCGGGATTGTGAGGGTCAACAAAGCCAGGTGGTTGGGACATGTAGACCACCTCATCAAGCGTGCCATGCAAGAAAGCATTGTAGATATCTAGCTGAGTGACTTGCCAATTGTTAGATACTGCCAGTGAAAGAAGAAGACGAATGGTGGCAGGTTTGACAACAGGACTGAAAGTTTCCTCAAAATCAATACCAGGGCGCTGGTGATAGCCTTTCGCCACAAGGCGTGCCTTATACCGCTCTACTGAACCATCTGCTTTCCGTTTGGTCTTGAAGACCCATTTGCAACCTACAACATTTCTTGCTGAAGTCGCTGGAACCAATTGCCATGTGCCGTTTGCAAGCAGAGCATTATATTCATCTAACATGGCTTGGCGCCAATGAGGATGCTTCGCGGCTTGAGAATAACAAGTGGGTTCAGTGGAATCATCAACAACGGCAGCAAGTGACATTGGATTTTTCGCTTTCAAGGACCCAGTTTGTGTGCGTGTAACCATAGGGTGCACACGAGTGGGCGGAGCAGGCATGGGCGATGAAGCCTCTGGTGTCGGTGATGGTTGTGCATTTGAAGTACCAACATAACGATCCAAATCAACAACTAAGGACAGCCCTTTAGTGGTGGAAGAGAGAGCATTACCCGTCGGAGAGCATAGCAATGAAGAACGAGTACCAGGGGCAGCGGGTGTAGCTGCCACTTGCGGTGATGGAGGAGCTGGAATCACAGTAGGAGATGGTGCAGCAGTTGGCGAAGAGGGCGCAGGTGTAGATAGAGGTGCAGGTTGTGGCAGCGTAGGAGGAGGTATTGTTGTTGTTGGAGGCGAAAAAGGTAGCTGTATGGTGATTGGTGGCTGTGGCGTTGGAGATGTAGTGGGGGACGCATCTTCTTTAGCAGCAAAAGGGAACACCTGTTCATCAAAAATAACATGGCGTGAGACATAAAATTTACCAGAAAGGGGATCAAAGCATTTGTAACCCTTATGAGTACGACTATAGCCAAGAAAAAGACAGGAAACAGATCTAGGAGACAACTTATTTTTAGAGTAGGGACGTAACCATGGATAACATAAGCAACCAAAAACTCGTAGCTGTGAATACTCGGGTTGTGCATGAAACAACATCTGAAAAGGAGTTTTATGACCTAAAGTAGGTGTAGGCAGACGATTAATAACAAAAACAGCTGTTTCAAACGCATTGGTCCAAAATTTGGACGGAACATGCGCATGATGGAGTAAAGCCCCGCCTCTTTCTACTATGTGACGATGTTTTCTTTCAGCACAACCATTTTGCTCTGGAGTATAAGGGCAGGAACTACGTTGAATTATTCCATTAGTGCGCAAATAATCAGTTAATGCTTGAAATTCCCCACCCCAATCAGCCTGAAAAGCTTTAATAGGCCTACCATTTTTTCAACAATCGTGCGAAATTGAATGAAAATATTAAGAACTTCAGACTTATATTTAAGAAAATAAATCCAAGTGTATTTGCTATAATGATCAAAGAAAATAACATAATAACGATAACCATCATTGGAAATTTCGGGAGCAGGTCCCCATAAATCGGAACAGATTCAATCCAAAGGGCCAGAGGCCAGATAACTAGACACAGGAAAAGGCAATTTATGACTTTTACTAATAGCACACGCATGACATAATGAACTAGAACTACGACTCGAAGACAAGATAACACTAGACTTGACTGCTTTACGAACTGTTGGTATGGAGGCATGACCCAAACGAGCATGCCATATAGAGAGAGTGGCGGAAGAGGACTGCTGCGTTGAAGGGAGAGAGTAAAGACCTCCACTATTCTGGCCTTTGTAAAGTATTTCCTTCGTTACCAAATCCTTTATCAAAAAATAGTCAGGATAAAATTCAACAGAAAGATTGTTAGAACGAGTAAAAGAACTAACAGACAATAAATTTTGATGTGCAGTAGGAACATGTAAAACATCTAAAAGATAAAACTTACGATCTTTAACCGACAATGAAGATGAACCAATATGAGAGATAGGTAATTTAGAACCATTACCTATAGTGACTTCTTCTGGACCCTGATATTCAGAATGAATTGCTAAATTATCTAGGTCAGCTGTAAGATGATGCGTCGTCCCACTGTCCATCAACCAAGGTTGGGTTTGCTGTGAATTGGTGCTGGCTAGATTCGAAACTATAGATTGCTCCATTCTTATCCGAAGTGCGCAATAAGGAATGGCGGGATGGATGACTTGCCCTAGGCACCTCAGGGAAATGTTAACCACATAGGGATGCCTTCAGTCTTTTTCCGGACCTACTCATCGCGTCGCTAACGCTCCTTCCTTAGCAGGTTTCGGTTGTATGATGGAAGTGGGGAGATCTCGCAGAGCAGCATATTAGTAATTCAAAAATTGCCAGCGGAGACACAGCTCACGATGAGAGTTTGTTGCTGAAGCACTTTTCTGCGAGTCTTTCGGGTGTCGCATTCACGTGGTATACACGCCTCGCGCCGAACTCGATCAATAGTTGCGCCGATATGGTAGATGCCTTTAACCGAAGATTCTATTCAGTAGCCCGCAAAGTAACAACCTATATGGAGCTTGCGGCGACTAAGCATATGCGGGGCGAACCTTTTGAGACCTACTTGGCTAGGTGGAGGATCTGAAATACAATGTGAAAAGGAATAGGAAGAAAGCGAGTGGAGTGGCTAGCTTTACTGATTGAAGTGCTGGTGGCTTGTTTGCTTTCCTCTTTCTGGGAGCAGGACAGAGAGCCTAAGGGACTGAGAAGGAGGAGTAGGAAAAGGAGGTAAGGGATTGGCATTGCTATTCTGCTTCCTGTTGGCGGAAAAGTGGCTCTAAATCTCTTCTAGTCAATCTGAGACTCTACCTAAGCGTACCATTCTCTGGCCTCCTTCTTTCAGAGGCTTTCCCTAAGGCTTTTCTTCCGAAATGCCCAGAATAGGTTTTGCAAGACAGCCTTATTCGCACAGAAGAGTGAATCTACGAGGGGGTGGAAGAAAAAGATGCTTCTTGTTCAAGATCCCATAAAGGAGTAGTGAAGCGCTCTTCTGGTGAGTTGCCTTTGACTAGTATTTTGAAAAGGTAGCTTATCTGAGTTAGCTCTTGAGCTGGCTCTGACGTGCCGTAAGCAAGGTATATGATTTTTAATGTAACTTTCTTTGTCCCTTTTACCTGCCTGCCTCCTCATCCTTTGGTTGCCTGTCATGCCACTCCTTTCTTTAGTATTCGAGGTGGGCTCTTTCAAGAGCTCCTTCGGCAGCGTCATACGTGACATTCATTCTTATCCTTTTTTTTTTGAGTAGACTGCTTTCTTAGTTATAAATATCATAAATATTATCTCTCCCCTTCTTTTTTCACTCGTTTAAGCCTTCTCTTCTTTATGTCTATAAATTCCTTTAAGGAAAGGTTTTGATTCGAGAGATTCGGCTTAGTTCAAATAAAACTAGCTAGATTCCAGTTACCCCCGGGTAAGTGCAGATCAGTAGTGACAAGTTCATAAATATTCTTATCCGAGGAGAGATTCTTTAATAGGTTAGGTTACTTACATCCTAAATATCAAAGTAGCGATGCGAACTAGGTTCATTATCCTGTCTTGGCTGAACTTATGGGAAAAGTGTCCCAACCCAAGAGGTATACACTGCACTGAAGACAATATGGGAACATAGCACTCAGAGAGATAGAAGGTATCCCACCAAGGGCTTCATCAACAGTCACTGACAATTAATTCAATTCATTTTGTCGAAGGTTAAAATAAAAAAGTAGGAAGAGGCGCTAGTGTGGAAGTACCGTTAACATACGGAGTGACTAAGGGTTTTCTCCAGGTCTTCCCCAACCCATATAGAAGAAATCGTTTGATCCGAACCTTATCATAGTATGGAATTACCTGAGTGACTCAATACTACTGGAAGCGGGATGTTATACCATTCTACCGAAGTAAGGCCTTGGCCGGTGCCCATAAAATGCACACGGGGCCAAAGATCTAACCAATGTGACTTTAGTAACTCAAAAAGCAAAGAAGAAGAAGTGCCTCGTTCCGGCGTTTCACGACTCGAGTTGGTCTCTGCTTTCAAAAGGAGTGTTAAGTGAATCAGGGACTTGCCATGGATACGAGTGAAACGAAGGCACAGACCATTGTTCTGTATCAATTTATTCGTTTTCTGACCCCTGATGATAGATCCTACGTTGATTGGCTTAAAGTGCCAAATAACGCATTCTAGAAGACTCTGGCAGTTGAATTGGTGATCAGCCTATCTTATATGCTTTCTTATGCCTTTGGAGTGCCTAAAGAAAAGTGAACGAAGTGGCCCTTTGGTAAGGGACAGGAGTGAAGAGATTCAAGGGAGAGTTGAAAGCGCTTACTAGTGAGCGAGTAAGCTAAAGCTTTCCTCGCTCAGCGCGAAATAGCGTCTATATAGAATAGAAGTTCCACATCGTTGTGACTCCTAGACAACAGTCCTATCCTATTAGAATCCCCTAACAGAGGTGTGGATGTCTTTGGGGTGAGTCATGAAAGGAGGATTTATGAGAAGCGGTTCTTTTTTTAATTTGAGAGGGCTGGGCTAATTTACCAAGGCGAAGCCCACCGTCGCGAATACGACCTACGAGGGGCCGTAGGCGGTTAACTCGCTCACTAGTAAGAGGACGAAGGACGAGCTTTCGCAAAGGTTAGCGAAGAAGCTAATTTCCTCCCATCCATCCTCTATCTTGCTCTAGAAGAGAGATGAAAGGAAAGATAGTGAGACTAATGGTGCTCGGGATGCACCGTGGACTGAGATTGTAACTAAACCGACTCAAAGAACGAATACTTATGACTGAACTGATCACTTGATTGCTAAACCGAGGATGTTGCATATGTTGTATAGGTTGAAAGACTAGGTCATCGCCCATACTTATCTTATTGGTTTTAACACCACTCTGCTATCAGAATAAGTAGATTGGTATTAAACCGAAACCCTAACCTGGACTGCTAACGGCTTCTTCTCTTGTTAGAGGGGGATCAGTCTTATTTATGTTACACGTAGCAACTCTTCTTGTTCAATCCTTTAATCCGCTCTCAGGAACGACGAGAGAGTAACTAAGCCGAAAAGGTGGAGCGAGAACTGCCGGCTCGGTTCATCGATGACCTCAAAACCAGTAGCAACCCTAGCTTAGCGCTTAGCCTCTTTCTGAGCGCTGTGCTCTATCTCCTCTCTTCTCTTCCCTACAGCACCCTTGCTTGAGTGCTCTGCGCGCGAGTCCTTCTTGCTTTCAAGGAAAGGACTTCTACCTTGACCGTCCAAGTCTGAGCCCGACCATAGAAAGGATAAAGGCTTGCCAGCAGAAATCCGGAGACCCTACCTTAAAGCTAGCTAAGACTTCCGACGAATTTCATTCTTTTATCCGCCGAATTCATTTTCAATTGAGTTATCAGTCTGGTCTTGTTCTGCTTGTACGCCTCTCTTTTGTGCTGCTGGCGGCGCGGGTCTGCGTTTGGCGAATCTATCTGCGTAACAATCTCATAGATAGAAGGAAGTAGATCAATTTCGGTCTACACTTTACTGGAGGAAGAGGTCGGATTGCCTAAACTAACCAATACTACTCGCCATTCAAAAGAGTCTACTAAAGCTAAAGGTAAAGACTGTAATCAAAAAATATCGTATAGAATGATAAGACCTTGATCGAAGATAGCCGAATTGGCGCGAACGAGACATACAGCAGTAAATCGAGCCCTGGGAACGATCTACTACTGCCGGCCAAGTTTCAAAGAGGAGCCCCCGCGACTTCCTTTACAATCCTCTGATAGATACATACCAACAAGGCTTCGTAAAGCGTAAAGAAAGAGCCAGAGCATTAAATTAAGCTCACTCACCCCCCTAATCGAGTAGCACAACGTTCAGGAACAGGATTTCATCCAAAAGTCTTCCGCTCCTATTGATTTTGCTTTAGACTTACAAACGACCCTGGTCTATTATTCAGTCGAATATGACACCCCGCCGTCCTAGCTTCAGTTTATTAATACGAAAGGATGTCGGTAGCTTCATTGATAAAAGCTCAGTGGCTTTCTTGTGGTTTTTTTCAACAGCCGCCGCTTATGAAGAAGAAATTTGTGGTCTGGGGGGAAGCGGAGGATCTTTAGGGAAATGAGCGGGTTGGTGTTCCGCAATAGGAGGGGCCAATCTCAACTCAAGACCAAGCAAAGGGATAATGAACCTGTCACGGAGTTCATTGCAAGGTGACGAGCCCTTACTTTTGCCTGTCCCCAGAAGTTGACTCAGCAAGAGCTCCTCAAGATGTGCATGAACAACTTCAGGCACGACTTGTCGTCGATACTCCTGCCCAAAACCTTTAAGGGATTCGACGACTTGTGCACTAAAGCTCACGATGTGGAAGCACATCTTAGCAAACGGCGGCGTCCTACGAAGTACTTGAAGTTCGTTCCCTTACCTTATTAAGAAAGTAGACGAATCTCTCTCTTTCTCTATTATAATATAAAAAAAAGTAGACTTCTTTTTCACAGCCTATATGCGTATGCGGAAAACGAGAGTCCTTACTTTTCTTTCTCTTGCCCTGACATACATAATTCGGGGCTATCGGTTCCGTTCTCTTCTCTCTCTTTACCTCTTCTTTTTGACCTAACTTCAAAATCTTTTATGCTCGGCCATACCAACATGGGAACCCTAGCTTCCCTCCCTTTGAAGTGCATTTATCAGATCAGCTCCCCGAGTCACTAGAAAGAGGGTGAAAGGCCCACTACTTCTTCATTCATGGCCTATTTTTTTTTTTGTTTTGATTGATCTCCCTTTCGTATTCATTCGACCTGAGGCAAAAGAGAAGTCATACAAAGAAAGGTTCTTTCATGCAATGCATAACGGGCGGGCCTCCTATGGATTCCTCCAACTCAATGAATGAAGGGAGGAGTATGAGGAAGGCCGGCTTTCTATATGAAGATTCAAACAAAAAGAAAAGAATAAGGGTCAAACCATATCTTACTGAAAAATCTGACTGAATGAGGAAAAACTCTTTATGTGGTCTCACTTTACTTTACCACCATCTGAAATGCGCGAAACTTCGATTGGTGGAAGCCAGTCCATGAAGATTCTCCCTTTTCTTACGTGCAATTCCCCTCTTTCGGTAAGCATCCAGTATCTCAGCAAATGAACATTTCTCTAAGCTTATCCTGTAGCTTATACGTCGTTTGAAAGCTGCTTCAATGATCCAACGAATAGCTAAGGTTTGTTGACGATCCCTGGCTACAATCCCAGGGACATCATAAATAGTACCTGCTACTCCTACTTTTTCCACTTCGCATATGGGCTTTATATTCTCTATGGCGTCAACCATAAGTTTGATTACATCGCGTTCAGTTCGAGCTAGGCGATGAAAAGTTTGATAAACAATAGCACGAACTCTCGTTCTTTTACCTTCTTTCATGCGAAAGTTGACCAACTTCTTGATCCATTGTTTTTGCTCACCATCCAAGCCCCCCATATAGCTTATAATTTCCGAGCAATTGGAAGCCGCTTTCGATGACGAGGCCGAAAAATTGATATTACGCAATCGTTACTGTCCATCTTTATCAGCCAACTCCCCTGTTTCCATCTTTCCTTTCAGAGTTTACCACTCCTCATAGCTTCTTGAACTTCTTTTAGGGTCTCGCTCCCTGAGTTCAAGAGTCTACACTCTCGCGTCATACGGCTCCGCCCCGGAATCAGGACCTCCCCTTTCCTTTGACCAACGGGTCCTCGAACCAATCTTTCCTCCTTTTCCATTTCTCGGTAAGCGGTTACGCTCGTTTTGGGTAACATAAAAAATGAAGAAAGGATTTATACGTGTCTGATTCCCGGCAATTATATTAGAATAATTCGAAATATAAATAGAATAGGAATTTGTCATGTTGTGTCAAATTCGCATCGAGAAAAGAAATCTTTCTTTTCTCCTAGGAAAGAACATTTTTCGTAAAATCTCGTCTATTAATAAGTTTCTATTCCAACACGGAACGAAAAGGACAATATACAGGATGGGTAGAAGAAGTTGTGATACTTGGCTCGACCCATGATCCGAAACTACGGGATATAAAAGAATACACCAATCCTATAGATCCTTAGGATTAATTGTGGATCCAAGACAACAATAGAAAGGTTTGAGTTGTTTAGTCTTATTTTTTAAGATCTTGTATATCTAGCTAAGTATGTATCTATCAAAAATATATACAATAGGATCTTTGTATTCGGCTCAATCCTTTTAGTAAAAGATTGGGCCGAGTTTTTTTGCAATTCAATTAAGAGAACGAACGTCAATTAGTGGATTACAAAGTATCCATTGCTGGGAATGCAAATTGAATCTCCTTCCATACTTCACAAGCAAGAGCTAGTTCAGGACTCCATTTGCTAGCCTCACGGAGAATATCATTACCCTCACGAGCAAGATCACGTCCCTCATTACGAGCTTGTACACATGCTTCTAGAGCTACTCGATTAGCTGCGGCACCGGGTGCATTTCCCGGAGGGTGCCCTAAAGTTCCTCCACCGGTACGGAATCATCTCCAAAGATCTCGGTCAGAGCAGGCATATGCCAAACGTGAATACCCCCTGAAGCTACGGGCAGAACACCAGGTGGAGAGACCCTGAAATAAATACCGCGGCTTCGATCTTTTTCAATAAAATCATCACGCAGTAAATCAACAAAGCCAAAAGAGACAGCAGACGATTCGGTTTGAACGCTCATCCAAGCCAACTGGTAAGGTTAGTAAGGACCCTTTCTTATCTTAGTGGGAAGAGGAGAGGTTCAAAAGTAAGGCGGAAGGAAGCGCATTGACCCCCAGGAGTAGGATGTGGAAGAGAGATAATGCTGGCCGTTACCAATGGGAATTTCCCCCCAAAGGAAAGGATGTCGCAACTCCAATTCCACCATTAAGGAAAGGCGAAAAGGAAACGAAGCGAAGGTCAAGTTCAGATGCCCAACATCCGGCGAGAGGATGAACACAAACATCAGCCAAGACCCACGGGAGAAAGGGAGGAAGACCAAATACACACAAACCCAAACCTCTTTCTACGAGTCTCACTGATTGAGGGAAAAACTAGACCTTCCACTGAGAGGAAGGTTTGAAGATTCTTCGTCTTGCCCACTTCAAAAGAAATTCCGGAACTTTGAAAAGATCGTTGACAACTCTAACCACGGAATTGCTTGTTTCGGTCCATTTTTGGTCTGGTCTCGGGGCCCCGCTCCTTAAAATCACTAACCATAGTAGCTCTCGTTTATCACTTCATTCGTTTGCTACGCTTGGTTGATTGCGGCATCGAACTCAATCAAGAGGGGGGTCGACTGATCACTAAATGGATATGATTCCATTTCAAAGTGGATTCATCCACATTCGCCACATTCATAGATGACAGTGTAGTGTCCACTTCAGAAAGAGGCTTCACATCCTATTCCACGGTCTCAATAGTCTCACAGATGAGACCTTCCCTTGCACACGACGAGCAGGGGCAAAGAAACTCTTCAATGACTACTCGAACATTTACCCAAGGAAAACCTTACCACCTTGGGGAACCTTTCCAGCATATGGGTTTGGCTCCTCCTAATGAAGACATGGAACCAATGAGCACAGAAACTCCACCTCCAGGATTGAGTCCTGATGTAGTTGGGGGGCAGCAACCTGTGCAATCCATCCGGCTATCGCAGACCAACCTCCGGATCGGACAAAGGAAAGAAGCGGTCAGCGGGGGCGCATCTGGTGGTATCGTAATCGTATATAAGAGAACTCTTGCTTTTCGGAGTGAGATTTTCCTCTAACTAGAAAGATCATAAGAGAAGAAGAAAACGCTTCTGGTTTACTGTCTTTCTTCAGTTATGTTTTTCTTCATTCAAGTCAGATAGTTGATCGAGACCACCCAAAGGAGCTCATAGAGCCGGTCCCCGGAAGACTAAGACAAGAGAAGAGCCCTTCCTTTCTTTCGAGTTCCATTCTCCTTCATGTCGGAAATCTTCTTCTAAAGATGGACATGAAAAGGGAGTAAGATGAATGTTAAACTGAGCAGATTTTAGAACAGCTTATTCTAATGTAATGTCAAACCTCCTTCTCTCTCTTTAAACCAAACCAGGCATTCCCCTCGTCTAGATTTGAAAAAGGGCTTTGATTCAATAACTACGGATAAGTCAAAGCTTCCTACAGAAAGGCAGAAAAAGAAAAAGAGTAAGAAAGGAAGAAAGGAAAGCTGAAGGGAAAGAGTTGAGTTCTTGTCAGTGACAAATGTCCTTTCGTTGGCCATAATTCTTCGCTATAACCCATCTTTCATCCTTATTGACTTGACAAAGTTCACTTTTCGGCCGTATGATTCCGAAATAAGCCCGGGCGTACTCTCTTCCCAGTGAGCTATAAATCGAGATGGATTTGAGGGATTGAGATGGTTGAACTGAATTACCGATAGCTGCACTCGAATTAGCTCTCTTAGACTTGATTCATTCGTTAGATAGAGTTGGTCCCACTCGTACTGTTAGAAGAAGAGGACTATCTACCCAGCTCACTGTCCGAATCAAGCCGAAGCACTTTTCCGCCAGACAGTCTTTAATTACCAAACCTCCCTAGAAGTGGCTCAAAACCTTCGCTATAAGATTAGCTATAATGAGTATAAGGTTGGCTAAAAAGTCTTTGCCCCTAGGCAAGCAACTGAACTTCCGAGAAAGAGGAGGTGCGAAGAGACTGACTTGTCAGAGTGAAAGCACAGAAAAGATCGAGTCTGGTGCGGAGCGGCTTTGGGACAGAGGAGGAGTTTACATACTGACCACTCAAATCCTGTTGTTCCATTACGGGCTTCCAGGGTCTATCTATTGATAGTGATTGCAATGTTTTCTTGGTCAAATGACCAAATATTCTGTAAAAAGCTTATGAAATCCTTGTGTGTGAACCAAGCTACCTCCAATCTGAAAGGTCTAAGTGTTCGGGCAGGTGCAGGAATCCACTCAAGATCAATCAAGATAGGGTGGTGGTCAGAGTGTGTTTTTTGTGTTCTGGTAAGGTCATTACTTCAAGTCTTATCCAGCCGTAGGAAAGATAAGCCCAATGGAAAGCGAAAGCAGCGAATCAAAGAAAGACGAGTTCACGGCTGACCCTAGCATTCCGGCAAACTGGAAAATGAAACCGGAGAAGCAGAGTTAGGCCTCCTCCTATTAAATAATAATAAATTATGCTCCATCCAGAGCTTCGAAATCTGGCTTCTCCAGTATCAAGTGGTGTTTGTTTTCATGCCTTGCATTTGTATTGGATTTTACCCCGATCCCAACTTTGTCTAGCGACAAAAATGCAATTTTTAAGGAGTGGAATCCGGTCTTACTATTCATTAGAATATGCTATAAAGGGAGAGGAAAAGAGAATTGGTCCCCGGATGCACACGAACAATCCCTATCGACTTCGGGAACCTCGAGTTCCATTTCATTTTCCCGGGAATTTTAGCATAGATCGGATTTCCTTTCCTACGAGACATCGAAATGTGACATTTGAGCGTTTTCTCGGGATTTTTGGTTGAAAGTCAATTTCCCTTCATAGACACCCAAAAAAATCGGACACGTTTCATAAACAGCGTCTTTTTCGTCATAAACAGTAAAGTCAGTGGTACCATCTCTAGTTCTTTACTACTTTTGATCATGTCCGCTCCCTTCCTTTGATCTTAGAGCTACTAGGTGCGTACCCTTGCCTTGAACCTAGCCCTCTTTTGGGTCACAGGCATTGAAAGACGGCTTTCGGAATAGGCTTTTTTGTACGAAGAGAAGAGAAGGTTACTACTATATAAGATAAGTAATTAATTGTGCTAAAGGAACTGAGAGCTAGCCCTAGATGAATTAGTTGCAGCAAGAGCGGCTAGCTGATAGAGATGCCATAGATCTAGTAAGTACACCCTATTCTAGAACCTAGAGCCCCGGTGGGATTACTATCTCCTTGAACACTGGTTTGCTGGTAAAATAGGTAAAAACCAGGGAAAAAGAACCTTACGATAGCACGCTATCTTTATATAGGAGTCAGATTTGAGGACTGTGGATGACGCAGAGGAGCTCTTTGCTTTCCCCAGTACAAGCTTACTTTCGCATATCGGTTGTTAATAGATTTTTTTATAGAAACTCTATATAGAGTCTCTCTATTCCTAGTGAATTGGGATACCTTGACTAGTCCAGATCTTGCCCCTATGTCAGTTTTTTTCGTGAAAAGAGTGAAAAGAGAACATCGCATCAGTTACCTTTCAAAGCTTTGGCGCTTTTGTCAAAAAGTCCTAAAACCAGAAATGCCCCACAGCCTATTCTTCCTAACCCTTCCTTGGAGTGATCTTATTGTAATTGTAAGGGAATCTGTTATCGGATTCTCCTCCTTCGGACCTTTACTTCTCTTAAGGGGAGAAAGCAGCTTTTGTTGGGAAAACAGGTTCCATTTTCATATGCTTAATAAGACAGGTTTGAACTTCAGGAATATAAATAGAAACTATGACCGATGGGCTTGCGTTGCGGGTCACGAGCTTCCTTAAGACATGCCTTTAGTCCAAGAGCTCACTCTATGGAAATAGCTTTCATAAAAAACTTTCTCTCACTGTCTTTCTTTTGTCTTTCCTAACTGGCTTGCTCTCGCTCCTGTGCGTTGAGCAGGGCAATCATTAACAGGTTCTTGTACCTGTTGTCTTGATCCCGGTTCCATTTGCGAATTGCTCAAGACATCTCTTTTCAACTTTTTCGGTTGACAGACCAAACCTGTCCTAGTGGTATGGTTAACAGAAAGAGCCCTCTGAGGCTAACTCCAAGACTAATGTCTATCTTTCTGCTTCATTCACTTCCGGAACCCTTTGTGTTCCGGGGAAGGAGGTGATTGAGATTGACCTTGGCAGTTCATAACCATTTCTCGTTAGAAGAAAGATTCCTCCGATCACTATACATGTGATTGGACTACTTTCATTTCCTTTCTAAAGAACTGAGACTGTCCAGAATCGGGCTAGAAGCACTAATGGCAGTCTACTTGGACCTATAGATGGGTTTATGGATGGACTAGTTAATTCTGTTTAGAAAGAAGTAGCCTTTCCTTTTCTCTAGCCTTTTGGCTTCCGCTCCTACTTTTAGCCATTTTTTTTCTTTTGCTTTCAACACCATACCCGTTCTCTACGCACTAACTAGGGTTTGCTTAACCGTCTGCTCTCCTTTCGTTTGGCCACTTAGGATCGTTCCTTTTGTTCAGCGAATAAGACTGATTACGAAATTCATTTGAAAATGAAAAGAAGGGCGCAAACGCCGGTACAGGTGTCCCTTTCTTTTACTCTTAGAAAAGCACTAATTAAGTTACTTACGGAATTCAAAATCTCTCTATCGTCCAAGAGAACTTCCTAAGGTTTGCATGTCTTAGGCTAGGTCGGTATGGTATCTCGCCTCTAACCTCTCTCTTCTATATAGAATTCTCGATCGAAATCTCATATGAAAAGAAGCTCTCTTTGACCTCTGCTTTGATTCACGATTTCACTTAAAGCAGACTAGAATCTTCTTTGAACAAGCGAAAGAAGTCATATACACCTTACCACTCAACTCTCTTTGTTTGGTTAAGGTACACACCACTTCCAATTGAAAAAAGAAGTTCCGATCACAGCTTCTTAAACTTGTAGGAAATAACGTATGTAAGTCAAGCACTCTCTTCATTCTATCTCTTAGTCTAGTTGGTAGCAATCTAAGGATTTTCAGCTCTCCAAAGGTAGGTTAATCAGTCTATCCCCATTCCCGTATCGGGTAAGGCTTCCCTTGCGTCGATTAGGGGATCCCTGCCCCTCCCAGCAAGAAGATCAAAAATGGACTAACTAACTATATGGGCGAAGGGAAGAAAGTAGATGCTAGTGGTTCAAATCATGTATTAAGCCAACCCATTCTTTCTATCTATTCTTTTTATCAGTAAAGAGGTGCCTCAGGTTCTTTTCCAAGGGGCAGAGGGTATTGAGAAGCAGGTAGAGAAGGAAGGAAAGATCCCTTTAACAATAACAAGCCGCAAGCAAGCTGCATATCTTTCTTCTCTTTTCAAAGATCGGGGCCCCCGCTGAGATTCATTCCTCCTATCATCTAGGAGTGAATAGGGCTTACGGAACAGCAACTGAAAAAGTGGACTTCCCGAGCTCACTGCCTCACACCACTATAAGTAAGTAGTGCTTTCTTCTTTGCTAAATAGAATGTCAAACCTGAAAAAAAAAGGCATATTACAGCTCTTTTCCTTACTTTTGGACAGGGTTGCTGCTTTATTCTTTCGATTCTGGGCATATTCTACTAGGGAAATCGTCTGGTCATGTTAGCTCTACAGCGGATTGGTACAACTGATAGTGCTTCAAAGCCTATTACGACATATGCAAGCCATAGAAAAGAGAGTAAGAGAGTCTCCTTTAGGGATGCTTATCCTTGAACTAACTCTCCTGCCCTATCCATTAAAAGCCCTATGATCTTAAACCCTAAAACCTCGTTGTCAAGGGAGTCAAGAAGGACGAAGAAACTTTTGTGGCCCACCATTTGTTAAATTAAATATAGAAACTTTTCCTATTATAATATAAGAACACCTTCTCTTGCCAACTTAAAGATGGACTGGAACTCGAGGGAAGCCAACTACAACTCCAATTCAAACCCCCAGGCTATCAACTACTCCCACTGACTGGGCTGGCGAAAAGGGATTGTAAGATAAAGAGTAAAGGCTTGAAAGGAAAGAGACTTTCACTGGCTCTACCTCTACCCCTGGCAGAAAAGAAGACAGAAAGAAAGCCGATTGATACCTTAGCTTTGGCTACGAAAGCTGATTGCTACTAGCCCTTATCTTGGAAAAGAACTTGAAGTAAAAGGGACTGCTTCAAAACGAACTTCCTCACTTACTTCATTGCCAGCAGAGAAAGCATATTCAAATCTTATTGTGCAAGTTAGGGATAAAAAGTAAACAAGTGAAGTGAGAGCTCCCCTTTAACCGAAAACAAAACCAGGTATTCAATCACTGGACTACCTCAAAGAATCAATTCAATTTAGGAGAGGTTGGCCTAATAACAACTATTCCACCAACAGCTTATTCTGATTAACTGGAGTTGATACTATCGTAAACCCATTCTATCAGATTCACTGCCAATAACCCTATCTATTTGCCCGGAAAAGAGGCTTCTTCAATTGCGACAAGACCGGTTGTTGCAAGAACAGGAAACCCTGTAATCGACCACACTAAGACTAGAGGCATTAGCTGCCGAAAGTCCCATAGCGTACTCTCGAAGAGCTTCTTCTGAGCATGAATGTCCAGCCTTGATCTTATTATAAGATTCATCCGATTCACTATTCTATTCCTCAACTCCCAGAGCTTTCTTCTCTTAATATCTCGAGTTACCGTCAAATCTGAAGGAAAGCACCGGTTACGAGAGAAGTCTTTATTGCAATTGCATTGCCAACAGCGGCAACTCTCACAGAAGATAGGCTTAAAACGTGGAACAGTTAGTCAAAGAAGAAGACCGGTTACGAAAGCAACGGATATTCCAACTACAACGGGTATTGCATCAAGCACCGGTTAGGAGAGCATGGAATATGACAACCGTAAGAGCTGCTACGGTTAGAGCTGATTCTATCACAGTGGTTAATTTCACTTTAACAACGGCAATGTTGCAAGAACAGGACCTTCCCGAGTTTCATTTAGACACGAAAATATCTCGAGATGGAAGATATGCTGAGCTTCCGATTTCAGTGGATTATGCATTTTTTCAAAAAACTTGAGCTAAGCTATTTTCTATTCCGATACGGTTCTCTTCAAGGAAAGATAGTTCATAAGAGAGAAATGCTAACTCATATACTTATACTTTTATCCTATCCTTGAGAAGACCGAAGTTACGGGGGGTGTCGCAGCTCTTCTGTCATACCGTGGGGTCTAGCTGAGGGCAGTATCCATAGCCGATGATCCATAAACCGCTCCGTGAGGTAAAGCAATGCCTTAGTCGAGTCTGATGGAGTCGCAGATTTTGAAAATCCTAGAAAATAGCAAATAATACAAATAATAGAATAGTATAGAGGGGCCGCCTAACAAGCTTGGATGATGAAGTAAAGATAGAAAGGCAGAAAAGGAGGCGTCGTGTTTACGCAGCAACCAATAATAGCGTTGCAGACGGGCCCTAGCCTGAGGGTCAATAGATTCACCGTCTACAGGTCCTTTATCATTTGGAATCTGGCCTTCTCCTTGAATCTATTTTGGGAATAGAAGAGATCCTCTCGCTTTGCTCGAGTGTCTAAAGATCCTCTCGTAGTGGTGGGCTATTGGTAGCGTTATTTAGCTAAGATCCACCACTGAGTACGGATTTTGAAAGGGTTTTCCCTGCTTTTTTCTTTTTGAAAGCTGGTCGCCTTTTGAGTGGTAGAAATTAGAGTACCAGTCGTAACGTAAGGCCTCCAACCAAGGTGGAAGGGGGGAATAAAAGAAAGGATCTTTGGCATAGCAGTCTAAGTAGCAATAGGAGAAGGGACGTAGTTAGCGCGAAAAGGGCAGCTCTTTACTCTTTCTTGACTAAGGACATCCGTTAAAGCTTTTCATCCTAAAAGGTGGACTTCTAATTCTAGAGATATGTTAATCGAGTTCCTGCATGTGAGCATGGGAAGTAAAGGAAGAAAGCGAGAGGCTTTACTTTAGAGTACTTAGGATTAGCAGGGAAGCTGCGTCGCATCCCGTCCGGAAAGCATCGCATCTGTTCAGTCATGTAAGCTAAGGTTTTTTTTCTATCTGTGTTGATAGAGCACCTTGCTTCTTCTTCTTGCTTTCGAGCTCAAGCCTACGCCCTCTTTCCATCTCTTGAAGAGACAATCTCAACATCTATTATTATCTTCATTCAAGACTACTAGTGGCTCACTCTTTCGATAGAGATCTACTGAGAAATGCCTTCTATCTACGTCAATAGTTCGTCCTGTCTTCGCCCTTCCATTCAAGTCTTAGTAGATAAGCAAGTGAATGATGAAAAAAATGCATTCTTTTGCTAGCGAATCAAAGAAAGAATGCCTCCAGTAAATATGAGTCTAGCAAGGTACAATGCGCTAGAACGCGTAGGAGTCGTTTTCTTTGCTCTTTCTTCGTTTGTGTTTGTAGAGAGTCTTGTGTGAGAACAACGATCTTCAGTTATCGTATCAATCTTGGCTTTGCTGCTCTGTCTTTCTTCATGGAAGTCTGTCTTAATTTAAGACATTAGTACGTTACTTTGATCGAAGAAGCCGCAAAGTCAGGAGAACGCTAGCCTTCTTACTGTTTTGCGTTTCAAGTGCTTGATTGGCTTCGAGAAGACGTGGTACCTTGTGCCTACGGTCTGCGAAGCTTTGCGGGTCGGTTAAGCCGATCCTTGTCAGATCCATTCTCAAGCCCTTGATACAAGGTTTCAACCAGAGCAAACCACGACTTCGTAGGGGAGGGAATGGAATCGTTTGATCAACAGAGGGAAGAAGGCTCATGATTTTGATAGTAAGGCTGAAGCACAAAGGCAGGTGGGAGAACAAGGACAAAGCCAAAGAAAGGCACGAGATCTGTCTTCTGTGTGTGTTGATTTGATATGGAAGTTGTCAGGGTAGGAAAATTCTCATTTCCAGTTCAGTCAGTAGCATACTCTAGTCTAGTGTTAGATTGCCTTTCAGACCGAGATTAGGAGAAGTTAATATATTCCCTGATGAGATTATAAATCCATCATCATCAAAGAAGTTTGGTTGCTGAGCCTATCAAGCAAGAAGGATGGAGCTCTGTAGGTCCAGTCCAATCCATAGAGCGGTGGGCCCTTTCCTAAGGCAAGGACAAGAACTCGAACTCTGGGATCGGTATGATACCACCTGTCCTGGCTATACTGATAGAAACTGCTGAGACTCTCTCCTATTAAAATTTTATAAATATAGGGTTCACCCCTAACCTTCAAAGGGCAGGTTAAGCTTTTGCTTTTTCGCGCATGAAAAGTCTCTCTTCCGGCTCTTACTGGTCCGCCTTTCTTGGCTCAATGCCCTTTTATCTTCTTCTTCTCTTTCTCGGGCCTTTCCGGCAGCTGATACTTATAGAACGCCCTTATTAATTAAAGGCATTAGCTTCATTCCTATTCTATTCCAAACAGGGGTTATTCCGCAAAAGAACGGAACGGATAGGCCGACATCCCATGATGCGCGCCTTTTATTTAAAATAGGAAGACAAGATCGCTTGAGAATCACTAGTTCCATGCCCTCGGAGAGTGCATAAATTAGACATTCCATGCCTTCTACTTAGGCAACCCGAATCCGGGTATACCAGGCTTAGCGGAGGAACAGATCGAATAGCTAGTTCAGTGTATGATGGATCATATGACAACCCTTCCCTCGTAATGGAGTTGTATTGGTGATTCGTAGCTCCCGGATCCATCGATAGTTGCGAGGCTATCGCCCGTCAGCTGAGATGCACCCTGTGAATTTCTCTCCGACGCCTCTGTGGACTCAGGCTAGGGGTCTCCCCTTCCTCCGCCGTAATTGTATCATCTGTTACGGCGATAGCAACATTACTAAAAGTCTCCTTTCATTGAAAAAACGAATTATGTCCAAAGCAACTCACTTTTTCACATTAAATAATCCATATTTAATAAGACTCTATTGATTGTAATTGAAAGACTACAAAGTATGAACGAAAGTTGCAAAGGGATTTCAGAACAACCCTGCAATCATAGAGGATGTCAGGATAACAGGTAAGGAATCAGTAGCAGCCTTGAGATCAAAAAAGAAGAACTTTCTTGACCGAAATCAAATAGTCGGCAAATGCTTACTCTTCTACAGGTAGAGATGTAGTGCACTCGCTATCCTTAATAGGGGCGTAGGGGAGATAGGCTTTCATACCGACATGGTAGGGGGGCGGAGCTTGCTTACTTGTGTTAGTTAGGGGCTACGCGAGGAGAGAGGGTAGATTCGCTTTGATTCCGCCGATGGAGTTAAGCCAACAATGGGATCGATATACCCGATCCAAGACGAGTATCCTCGCATCTTTCGAAGTTGACAGGGGGCCTTCGATTGACCATGGGGCCTTTACCAGTGAACAAGGTTCTATCTTTCTAAACTATAGGGGTAGGGACTTTTGTTAGAAGTAGGTTTTCAGCGTAGGAGGCGAGGGGCATCGGTTAGACAAGGTCTCAACCAGTTGGGACTCTGCCTGCTTTTCCATCCAAAAGAAGACGGAAGCATATTCTTAATGTAATCCTACGCATCCCAAAGCGCGCTGCTAATAAACTATGAATTGCAGTAGTTCTGAGAGATAGGGTCGCTCGATTCTCCCTTATGTTCTGTCGGCAATCCTTAGTAATAAGAGAGGCTGATAGTTTAGTTGCTAATGCTACTGGGGATGTAGCACCGGAGATCGAGTAAGGGCGAGAGAGGAGGCAACTTCAGAAATATCATATTCAATTCACCCGGGAGGAACTCATACCTGACAAAGCCAGGTAGGAACGAACTTTCTCACCTCGCCTACTTCAGTTGAAGCCGTAGCACTTTTACCGCCCATGGAAGAAAGAGGAGTCCTTGGAAGCTCGGATGAACCGATCGAGTAGGAAGAGTAAGAGCTCTAGATCATTGATTCACTCTGACTTAGGGAAAAGGAGTTACTAGTGAAATGCCAAACATTCCAACATAAGGCTCTGTAAGAGATGAGGATTTACCGAAAAGTAAGCACCCGTTCTCTTCCTTCTGCCCGAGTGGTTACTTCTTTCTTAGCTTAGGGTTCATCGGGTTGTAAGGAGGCGGATGTCCGTCTTCCAAACCCTTCCTTCTTTACCGCTTGTATTCCACAAAGGAGAACAAACAGCCAGTTTGAGGGGAATAGAAAGAGCCAGATGAATCCCCAGAAGAGGGCGTAGGTGAAAACAAGTAGCGGAATTCCCGAGTGAAGGAAAGTCAATAGGTTGAGGGAGGGCAACTCACGGATTTTCCTGGGCTTAGGGTAAGGAAGGCCAGTCAAGCTTCTT
The DNA here is from genome assembly GCA_949630135.1 of Balakata baccata. Classification (NCBI taxonomy): domain Eukaryota; kingdom Viridiplantae; phylum Streptophyta; class Magnoliopsida; order Malpighiales; family Euphorbiaceae; genus Balakata; species Balakata baccata. Next base: position 45,310 of record CATIWF010063548.1, read on the forward strand.
TTCTTACGGCAAATCTCGTATGATAATTCCCCTACTTCTCTTGCTTGCTTACCGGGCGCTTGAAAGGATCGCTACTAGTTGAATAAAAGGATTACCGTTATTGGCTCGTTGGACTGAAGGGAATGCTTAAAAGCGGCTTGCTACTGTATAAGACAGACTGGCTTTCTGAAGAAAAGGAATTGGTTTGGCTACTGTCACTATTGACCAACAACCGGAATTTTAGGAATTAATGGAATGAATGGTAGCATTCTCGACTAAAAGAGCAATAAGAGCTCACGAAAGTAGAAGCTTAGAAAGCTGAAGAAGAGCATAGCTTCTAAGCGCTTCCCTCTCCGCAGCTATAGATATCCTTTAACGGAGCTCTTATTCCCTTGTGGGGGTAGGGGGTAAGGTTCCGATCAGATCAAGGAATTGCGTAAATAATGCGGCCTTCACAGCCTCAGAATAGGAAGCTTCTTGCTCTACTTGAGCTGCTATTTTAAAAGAAAGGTTTTATTTTAAATCTCCCTTATCTGATGACTTACACATTTTCAATCAAATCATGATCCCATATTGATCAATTTCGCATTGATCAGGGCAGACGTTCCAGCTGCCGATTCAAAGAGAGAAGAGGGGATCAGAAGGTAAAATCTTGCTACTCCACCTTGCCTTAAAGCAAAGATACTGTTCTCACTTCATTGCCATTTCTTCGGTCTCTTCCTCAGAGTTAAGCTAGGCACTCTCAATTAGTGGAGTGGGCAACTTGCTTCGGCTGCTTCCATTGATGGAGGCCGGATAAAAGGCAAGCGAATACTAATCCCCTTGGGGGGCTGGGCAGCCACCATATAAACCTCCTCACACTCTTATCGATCCGGCCGACAGATTCCTGTTCCGCTAAATCACCCTACCTTTCTAACTCGTCGTCTTAAGAACTCCGCCCTTTCTTTTCAACTAGTTCAAATAGGCCCTGATCGACGGTGCGCGAGGAAGGAATGACAGATCAAGGTGTGGTTCTTCCCTCTCCTTTCAGTCTCGTGACTTCGTACCTCTCCTGACCGGGAAAAAGAAGTTCCAGAGGCATCTTCCATTCATATCGATTTGGGTTTTTCCGCACCATATTTGGATCTGCCTCTTCTTCGAT
>CATIWF010063591.1:0-32074 GCA_949630135.1 Balakata baccata
TCAAGTGTGTTTTGGTCCTTCCAATTCGTGTAGTCATTTTCGCTACCAAAATTGTGTAATTATGAAGTTCAATCTTCATACAACAGTTTCCATATTCCATTCAGAAATTGGGAAGCTCTGTTTCTTTGGAAGAGAAGAGGCGTTAATGCAGTAATTCAAAGTTATTTCAGCCAGAGACGAAGTCAAGGGGGGAGCTGGTAGGGGCTCAGGCCACCCCACTGTCATAAAATATAATATATACGGTAGGTGTAATTAAATTTACGATTGCTTTTGTCATTTTATATTTCCATTATTACGTACATCGTGAATACTCAATATATATATTTCCAAAAAAAAAATAAATAAAGGAAAATGAAGTCAAATATGATCAGTACTGATAAGAGTTAGCAGTGATGTTAACCAGCCTAATTAATAAGCAAGGTTAAATTGATCATTGGCTAAATATTTAATAGGTTTATTTGACAATGGATTTCTAACTCTGATTTCATATAAGACTTGGTAACGGATTTGATATATTTATCTTTTTTTTACCTCTTAGTTTATGTGAATAGAAATAGCGAAGAAAGAGAATTACATATTTGTGATATGTACAACTTGATAATTATATTAGTTGGTACACTGTGAATGAGTTTTCAAATTGGTGAAAAGTGTACTAAATGTTGCTATTTAGGTTAACCAAAATTAACATGAAACTGCATAAGGCATATACTCTAAGTAGTATAAAGAGTTTAAGTCCTTCATAAATGGTATCAGATTTCAAAACTCCATTTAAAAAAAATAAACATGAAACTCCACACTTTCAATACAAAAGATATATCTCTTTTTTTTCTAATTAAATATTAATTTTTATTATAAAAATTAATAATATTTTATAAATAATGAAAAACATATTTTTTTTTATATTAAAAATACATGTTGGTGAGAAGTATATATATATATATATATATATATATATATATTAATGATGTTGAACTAGACTGAAAACTAGAAGTACTTGTGTGTATGTGTACGTTAGGCTGGAAGCAAGTCAAATCGGTGTGTTTTGTAAGAGCAGAGGTGGAAAACATAAAAACAAAATGATTTAATGCGGTAAGATTGGAGCCATGGAGAGAGGCAACTGGCAACAACAAAGTGAACCATGGATGGGTTTGTGCAAATTAACTTGGATTATTTTACATTGGGAATTCCAATATTTCAAAGTTTTGATCCTCAAACTCGACGAGGTTAGAATTTTTACTTCATTACAAGTTATTACTCTCTCTTTTATGTTCATAGGTACAATTGAAGACAAGATAATAGCTTGACATTTTTCTTTTGAAACACTAAAAGTAATTCATAGAAAATACGAAAAAATTTATTCCAAAATCATAATATGAGTAAAATTGAAAAAAAAAATTATTTTTCATTAGTAATATAAAAATGTCAATTGGAGTCTAATATATTTTATTTTAGAGAAATTTTATAGTGCACTACATCGGAGAGTCTAAGAAGTTATATAATTGGAGGATCAAGACAAAATTTTGTGCTTTTATTTTTTGGGGATGAATAATTGTTAATCCGCGTTAAGATTTTACAAGTAGTTGTAATAGTAATAATAGTAATAATAATAATAATAATAATAATAATAAAAGCCAGGCTTTGGCACATTATGTTTCCAGGTAGGTGCATTAACAGTTAGCAATGATATCAAACCGACATTTTCAATCTAACAATGGGTTCAAAATCATCAACACCCATTAACTTTTCTTTTTCCAAGGAGGAAAATGAATTGGCTTGAGATATATTAGTGAGAAGAATTCGAGCCAAATATATATATATATATATAGAGTGAAGAAAATGATTTGATCCTTCTTCTCGATTAGCATTATTACAGAATTTAATGCGCTTGAGATTTGCCGAACCAAAATGGACCCCTACTTATCTTTGTCATTATTAAATCAAAACCAAAAAAATCTAGCTTCAAAATCATCACTCTTGCTAATATACATAAATTGTCCTACCTACCGGTCTTTTGGTCAGCAAATTTAAGACCACCTGTATTCAGCACATGCAGGCGTTCTTCAACAACAGTTACCCCACAATTAATAATCATAATTGATAAAAAGAGACTAATTATTTACCTACCATTAATTGTTATCAATTCAGCCAAGCATTTATTGCCTCTACGATCATATGCTTTATAGTACTAGAAAGGGTCAATGTAGATCCATTCATTGAGAATCATTGGCTTTATAACTCTTTCCATTTGAAAGAAAATTATCCAAAAGTTATTCATTCTAACAGTTCAACTATCCAATCTACTTTCTACACTCAAGAATTACAAGTTGATTTACCAAAGATGATGATGATAATAATATCAATAAGGCCTTGAGAATAATCCGAAAAAAATAATTAAAAAAATTGCCTCCACCTTGAGAGTTATAAATTCTTCATTATGCCTTTACAAAACTGCTACACTTCAGTGCATTGGTAGATCTACATGTGATGATGCTGATAGATCCAAGCGAGATAATGTCAGGAATTTCTAATCATACTACAAAGAAGAGTTGAAAAATAGAAATGTAAGTCGTAAGAAGGCGGTAGTTAAAAAAAAAACAGAAGATAAAATTGCAAGATAATGAGGAAAAAAGGTTGAATAAAAAATGCATTCAACATACTCTGGATTTTCTGAAGCAGTTTATCCACCATAATTTTCTGCTGCACACCACTCAAAGTCTCCGAGTTCATTATTGCATTTGCAACAATGATAACTACTGATGGAGATGTGGCGTTCACCTATATTTATAAGGAAGTCAAAAGAGTATCTATCTATCTATCTATCTATCTATCTATCTATCTATCTATCTATCTATCTATCTATCTATCTATATAGTAGGCATTGTATTTTGCAAAGAACGGTCAATAAGTTCCAAGAATGCAATAAATAAACAGAGAACAAAAATGGCTGCCATATACAAAGAATGATGTCACAACATTTTGAAATTCACCACTCTGTCCATGAAATACTGGCAAAATAGATATAATAGTTACAACATAGTAATTTTGGTAACCAGTTGCGTGAACCCTCAGAATTATCAAGTGCCCACTTTTAACATAAAATTTTAAGGAGAAGAAAAAATGAAGAGGAAACATGACTGCAAAAACACAAAGTCCTAATAACATTTTAAAAACTTGCCCAAGAAGTGCCCCCATGCCTAAAAGTGAGAGATGATAATGAGGCCAAAGACAAAATAAAGAGTTGAGGCAAACAAATTACAATCTTCTGCACAAAGAATCATACCCATACACGACCATTAATACCAACTGCTATCTCAAAGGAAAGTTTATTGCCAAGAGCCTCAAGAACCGGGCATGTTGGTGAGCTCAGCAGCCTAACAGAAATAGAAAGTTAGTCACCACAGCAAAAAAATAAATGGGATGGTAGTTTCATAACTTAGCATATAAATATGCTAAAGCTGTTTTTTCTGTTTCCTAGAGTTTAAACAGACAAAAAAGAAGCCTCACATTCTTAATAGACCAGTTGAGCATTCAAACATGTACCCATCCTTGAAGACACCAAATTCTCCTGCTTTCCCATTGGCTATAAATCACAAGTAAAATTTACTAGGCCGTAATAGTTTAACAAATCAAACACATGCATATGAAATATAAACAATGCATATTCTGTAACCAACCATCAGTGCATGACAACTCGGGATTCGTCCCAAGGTTTGCCTTCACCACCCGAACGTGAAGCAAAGTACCTGCCTGTGCCAAGTATAATTAGCAAGAGAAACATTAGGGATACAGTACACAGAAAAGATGAAGAATGTAGCCTTCTTCATTTCAACTTGATCTTTATTTGATTTATGAAAGTGTGAATCATGAAATTTCTATCACAATCGAGATAGTGCCTAAAGGCAGTTAATGTTACTACACTCACAAAATATTGAATTTCCATCACAGAAACCTTTGACTCTGTAAAAAAGTGGATCTCTCAGGTTTCATAAACAGCAAAGAATGTCTTCTCAAAACTGAATTCCACCTTCAGGGCATCCTTAAAACTATATTCTAAAGATCCACTACCACAAGCAGAAACCACAACTCCTATTCATGATATTGAAATTAGAAGTTAGTATTATAGGCATTTTCAGATTTCTAAGTTCAAACCACTACCAGAAACCATTAAAACTCATTACACTTCAAAAAAGTTAGAAGGATAGATTATATTCTCTTAATCACCAAGGAATATGTACGTAATATACACCTCAAATTTTGGTATGTTTCTCCTTGTGCCACCCTCAAATGCAAGCACAGGCAAAAATGCTAAGGTAGGTCCTTTTATATCCACAAGAAAGTTCTGCAAATAAAAAATATATAGAAAATGGGGTTAAAACACGAGCACTGATGTATCAAATTGCATATCACAATAGAAATTGATACAACACCAGCAAATAAAATACTAAAATAAAAATGCCAATCTGACACCAACTTCCCATGCCATGAAATTTTTGGGACACGGCCCACATCGTGTCAAATTTTTGGAATAGGTTTTAAATTAGGCATTGGATGGACAGGTAAAATTAAAGGTCATCATTATCTTTGCTAAAGTATGCCAAAAAAATCCTTAAATGATTAATAAATAGATAAATGATATTCAAAGGAAAGTAAGCCCAGAAAACAGAGAACTGCATAAACCTGAGAGAGAAGAATTCTGTATTAATTTCTATGGAATTATTGCCTGCCAGAAAAATTTAAATTCTTTTGTGGTCCATAATTGTCGTCTAGATATTTAAAGAGTTGAATGCCAAAGGATTCCTCAAAGCAGTTTACCACATTTCTTCTCCAAATCAAGGTGAAAGCCAACTTATGCAAGTAAGAGAAGTCCATCTGAGAGCAAATTAATTATCTGGAAGAAAAATGAAATTAGAACTCACCTATTAGATACAAATTCGGTATTACTATTTGGCTTAATGTTATTGTTTTACTTCATTCATAACCGTTTCAGGTAATTACTTGGCTCTGCCGCGTAGAATTTATTTGCTTGTGTCGATATGAGTAGCATCCCAAATTTTCCAAGACCTAGGAAAAGTATAATGTTTTCCTATGCACGGAAATCTCAGAGAGTTACACTACGTGATGGGCTTTTGGTGCAATTTTTTCCATCAATCACGTTAACAAGTGTGGGTAAATTGCATGTTCTGGGAGACAAAAAATCTATCACAGAAAATTAAAAAGAGGACATCAAATTATCTTTTAAATTTTAATCTTATGTATGGTTTGACTTCCTTGGTTATAGGAAAAATCAGATTCTTGATTTTTTCTACACACCATTGGATCTGCCTTTCCACTACTGTAGTACTGCACCATAACCAAGCTCTTAAACAAATAAAATAAATAAATGTTATCACTGATGCCAAATTGTATACAGCCAAAAGCTAATCAATGTCAACATAATCATGATTTTCCTAATTTGTGATAAAGAATTTAAACAATACAAGTCAGCAGCAAGGAATTGAAAGCATCAAAATTCATAAGATAATCCATATTGATGAGCTTACTTCTGCCCTGGATTCTACCACAATACCAAGAACACTGTCCTCCACACATGGCACGTACTGCATAAGCAAGCACACATGTCATTATATTCGAGATAATGCATATTAAGTCATTTAACATCAAACATTGAAAATAAAACTCAAAGAAATGTGACAAATAAAACAAGATATGGATTACAAGCGTATATACAAGCTTTCATTTTCCTATATGAAGCAAAAATTGCCAAGGACAGGATAGGAGAAATAAATTTATAACCATAAAGAAAAAGAACTAGATTCATGAACATTAATAATGTTAGTAATCACTGGAAATCTCACTGCCAGCGTTAAACCTTTCATAGAAAAAAAAAATTGTGCTATAAAAATTATGCATGCATCCCAGTTAGATATATGTTTGTTCCACATTCAACATCTCAAGTCTAACAACATTTGCACATCATTTCAATCAACTACTCAAAAACATCCTATAATTTAAACTTCTAGACTAGCTTATAGAAACAACTCTCTTTCCTATTTCAGGCCAAGCACAGCAGCTCTCTTTTCTTCCTCCTTTCTCATTAGGCAAATTGTTGGCAGAAGTACTCAGGCAATATTAAGAACGTTTTAGAAAACCCAAATGGAATTGAAGTCGTGACTTCGTCAGAGGATCAACTAAGAGGCAATGGTAATCTATTTTTTTCTTTTATTACACAGCTCACTCCTATATAATATGGCTATACTCACCCTCTTCTGCGAGCTTTCTACCCAATATTTGTTAGGCTTTGAGAACCTCAGTTTGCCAGCCTTCATGACAGAGATAACATCACGATCCTAGAAAATCACCCAACACAATCACTATCTCCTCATCAGAATGGAACTCAGAATATATTTATTTGATAAAGGGAACAACTATATAAAGTGCCTTAAAAACAAACCTTGTAAGGATTATATTAAGAACAGAAAAAAAATCACCTGTCAGCTCCTAATTAACATTAAACTAGACAACTGACATCAACATTCTCAATTCAAAAGCCAATATACAACGCCCTTGACGATATTCAATCAAGAAAATTTCCTATGTTGAAAAATAAGAATTTTCCTTTTTATAGTAGAAAAGGCATATCCATAGGGATGTTGCTCACTATCAAATCTTTAGTTAGTATCAAAATCACTAAACTTGCAGGAGCAAATTTGAAAACTATATCCAAGACGATGTTAGAAGAGATTTAAAACTAATTTCTTTGTGAAACTAATCCAGGGGATGCCACTCATCCAATAAGAAGTGCACCCTAAAACACACAATCAACTAACTAAATACAGAAAGAAACCAACTGTATAATCAAAACACTAAAAGAGAAACCTGACGAAGGCCGCTACCAAGCTTGATAGTCTGGTTGGTCATGTAGATCAATAACAAGATCTCCTGGCACCTAAATACACAGTCTCCAAGACTTAGTAAACAAGCTCAAAAAAAAAAAATAGATAATTGAAATAGTATAGAGGTGAAGATAAAACTCACTACTAACTGATCAACGAAGTTCGCCGGCGTACTTGAGGGTTTAATTTCCCTTATTTAGTATTGAATCGTATTAGACGGAAATGGCGACCGAAGCTATCTCTGTGCACAAAGCACACGGTGATACCTCTATCTCTACGGTGGTTCGCGTGAATTAGGAGCGAATTCGGAGAGAGACGAAGTGAATATATAGGGTATGCCTGAAATTCCTGGGAATGAATAAGGGTACTTTCGTCCCTGAAAATAATCGTAAAAGCAAAACGGCCAAGAGTCCCTGGAATAGGAAGCTCTGATTGAAGGCAAAGATGGGAAGTTTAAGATCGATCAGCCCATTGGTAAAACCCTTTTGCGGTCACTGCACGGACCAACAATGTCAGCCAGCGCCATTCAAGGTAACTCCCTGCAATCCCAACTGTGTCATGTATGGCTCAAAGAGACCATCAATTTCTTGTAGTTATCGAAATAGTTTCAGTTCATTTCAATGTTCTGATGATTCACCTCAGAATTCAACTGGTACCAGCGGAATTTTGAGCTATGAGCCTGTAATTGATGTTTCATTGGTTAATAGCAAGATTAAAGAGTATACAGCTAAGGGGTTATATGAAGACGCAATCAGGTTATATCATAATTTGCTTGAATATGGTTTTCCAGTAGAGGATTTTCAGTTCTTTCCTAGTTTGATTAAAGCGTTCGGTGGAATTTGTAATATTAGTAAAGGCATGGAAATTCATGGGCATTTGTTAAAGTTAGGATATTTAGAAGATATATACGTTGTAAATTCGCTCCTGAGTATGTATTGGAAATGTGGGGCTGCTGGGCATGCTGTTAAAATGTTTGAGAAAATGGAGTGCAGAGATTTAGTTTCGTGGAATTCTATGATATCCGGGTTTTGCCAATCAGGTGACTGTGGAAATTCGTTGACATTCTTTCGCAGGATGATCAAGGAATTTGGTGGTGCTTACCCAAGTCGGATAGCTTGTCTGTCTGCTCTCTCATCATGTGCTTCCATGAAGTCATTGTCTCATGGGAAACAGATCCATGGGTTCCTTGTGAAAAGTGGTTTAGAGTCTGATGAATTCTTGGTTTGTGGATTGATTGAGATGTACATGAAATGTGGAGACATAAAAAGTGCTCAAAATGTTTTCTGGAGGGCTCTTGAGGATGAGACAGCGAGGGAAAATAAAGTAGTATGGAATGTGATGATTCTAGGATATGTTTGGAACGAGTGTCTGTCACTGGCTTCAGAACAATTTGTCAATATGTTGGAAGTAGGGATTGACCCAGATTCCTCCACTCTAGTGGCTGTTTTAGTTTTGTGCTCACAATTGTTGGATCTTGAAGTTGGAAAACAAGTCCATGCAATTACTCTCAGCTTTGGACTTGAAAATGATATTAAAGTGCGAACAGCCCTCATGGAGATGTACTTTAAATGTGGTGATCCTGAAACTGGTTTGAAAATATTTAGACAGTCTCAGAATCATAACTTAGTCATGTGGGGATCAGTATTATCAAATTGTGCCCAGCATGGATATTCCACTGAAGCATTGCAATTATTTCATGACTTCATGTTGGATTATGGTTGTCCAGATTCTGTCATTCTTTTGGCTGCACTAAGGGCATGTTCATCCTTGGTTCTTAAACATAGAGGAATGGAAATCCATGGACTAGCAGTAAAACAGGGTTGTGATTCCAGAATATTTGTAGGTGGCGCCCTAGTTGATATGTATGGAAAATGTGGAGACATGGAATCTGCTGAAGTAGTTTTTTATAGATTACTAACCAGAGATTTGGTCCTGTGGAATGCCCTTATATTTGGATTTGCTCAGAATGACCATGTGGAAAAAGCTTTGGAGGCATTTCGCAATATGCTATCCGAACAAATCAAACCCAATAGTGTGACATTGGCATGTATTCTCTCTGTATGCAGTTATTTGTCAGTCGTGATTCTTTGTAAGGAAGTTCACTGCTACTTTCTTAGGCATGGATTTGAATCAAATGTTATAGTGAGCAATTCTCTATCAAGTACCTATGCCAAATGTGGGGACCTGAATAGCTCATGGACAATATTTGAGAAAATGCCTGCAAGAAATGAAGTTTCATGGAATTCAATTATTTTAGGTTTTGGAATGCATGGTCATATTGATAAAATGTTTACTATATATGAAATGATGAAAGAAGCAGGCATGAACCCGGACCATGCAACATTTACGGCTCTCCTTTCTGCCTGCAGCCATTCTGGGAAGATTGAATTGGGATGGAAATATTTTAATAGCATGGTTGAAGACTATAACCTCGAGCCTCGAGTTGAGCAATATACTTGCATGGTTGATCTTCTTGGCCGAGCTGGCCATCTCAATGAGGCATATAAGCTGGTCATGTCAATGCCTTGTTCCCCAGATGCCCCCATATGGGGTTCACTCCTTGGATCTTGCAAGAATCATGGAGATAATAAATTGGCAGAAACTGTAGCTAATCACATCTTTGAACTGGATCCCAGTAATGTTGGTTACCGTGTCCTCCTTGCAAATTTGTATGAAGATTCAGGAAAATGGAATGAAGTTACTCGAGTAAGATCAGAAATTAAGCATGTTGGTGCTAGAAAGCAGCCTGGATGCAGTTGGATTGAAGTTAATAACAGCATCCATATCTTTATAGCTGGTGATTCCTTGCACAATCAGTCTGAGAAGATTTACTCTACAATTGAAAGTTTAACACTTCATATGAAAAGATTGGGATATATTCCTCATTTGCTGCCTGCAAGTAGTGCGCCTGATGAGGCTGAGGATAGTTTCAATTCAAGTGCATGAATGATTTGATGTCATTGGACTTAGCTACTCAAGTACAAAAGCAGTTGAACTGTGTTGATAGTATGGACTTGATACTCCTTTACCAAGGCTGCATAGCTGATATTGGAAAGGCATGGAGTCAATAAGTGAATGAATGACGGAGATTTAAGAAAGTCTTGGAATGGTGTAGATGCCAATTGATTGGTTCTTATTTTCTGGTAAATTAACCAAATAAAATTACATCCATGGTTATCTTTTTTCTATCTAGTGTGGTCATTGTTTTCATTTTGTCAATAAAAGATTTATGAACATTAACATGTTATTTAATTTTCAGGTGAACTTAGCTGTGGTGGAACTCAACAAATCTACCCAAAAGAAAACAGAGGCAAAAAGCTTGATTTCTAAAAAGTTCGGTGAAGATATTTTCTCCTTTTTGTTGGGAGGGTGATGAGTCAACTATCGTCCCTTTACTTAAACCCTGGAAAATGAGAAGTTAATGGATTTGTGCATCAACTTAGGATTCATTTTCATTTAAGAAATGGAATCAGGAGTTCTAATGCCCTAAATATTGTAGCAAAAAGGGGGTTAATGACTCAGAAGCTGTGATGTCAACATTCATGTTGTCTACGGAAGGTAACTGATGGGGACATCATAACGTTCAAATTGTTCAAGATTCTTCAGAAGATTGTTTGTTCTTATCCCGTGTAAGTGCACATGTAGAATTGCTTCCCAAAATGCGACTAGTTGACGTGAAGCAATGTCAATTTTCAATTGCGGGGCGCTGCCACCAGCCAGGAGTACAATAGAATTGGACATTTTAACTATTCGGAGCATGTCCCTGCCAATACGCGTTCTTTTGTCATCTAATCCACATGAAGACAAGAACTGAGACTAGGCCAGCTTTTTCTGTTTCTGGTTATGCGGTTATTAAAAATTTTTCTGGATGTAAAATTGTCACTTGTATCTGGATAGTTCCTGTCAAGATAAAGAGTTTTATCGTGAAGGTATGATTGGTCCATTTGGACTACTTTGCTGCCATGCCATTATCACTACTCAAGTGCTTATGAGAAAGTTTCTATCTCCTGCTTGCATCTTATGTGCTCTCAATAACGCAGCAAGTTAGAATGCGAGTCCATCCTCTACATCAGCTGGTATACGGTCGCCGAGTTTTAGAAGAGAGATGCTGAAGTGGCTTACTTTTTATGGTGTTTTCACTGTAAGAAGATTTGCAGAGGGCGTGGAACTTGGTCATCTATAGATAATCAGTTAGCTTAAACTGGTTTTAGAGTCACTATCAACTCAGTTTGTATTTTTTTTTTTCGAAAATAAACTCAGTTTGTATTTCTGCCTCAATATATAAGTATATTAAATTTCTTTCAAGGTACGATTTTATTGCCATAAAAACTCACATGGTTCAAACAATCCACAGTGAGATGGTTGGATTCCAGCTTAGATAAGGACCATATGGTAGATAGTCAGAGTCAAAACTCGAATGTCCTGCTGTAGATGAACATTGTCACGTCTAATTGATTTCTATATCTTGATAAAATAAATAAAGAACAAATAAAAAGGAAAAACGAAATAACATATTCAAATGAATTGCCAATAGCAGTTGAATGGTAATAATCTAGAATTAGGTGTATTTTAATTGATTCCTTGACTGTTACTACGACTAAAAAAAATGGTTGAAGGTTTAGATTTTCTCCACAGTTGAAGTGGCACACCACCTAAATTCTAATAGACAGGAAACAGAGAACCACACCCAACTGTTTCTACTCTTTTAAACTTTGGTTGTTGTTCATTTTAGATTAATTCAACTAAGTAGGCTAAATTCTTACACATTAGTCAGTTGATGGTTCAAATCATGAGCAAATAAAAAAAAGAAGGCAAAATTGCTCTGAGGATGGCTTTGAAGCTTTCTACCGGCAGCTAGCATTTCAGTGGTTAGGTGAATGATTGAGATGCACTTGGGACCGCCAGGCATAGTTATATCATCAATCTAATAAGTTTTGTTCATCCAAAGACAATAAATAATAAATAAGCGTACATTATCAGCAGGCAGCAGGCATTATAGTAGGTTGTCTAGTTGGAGGAAAGATAAAACTGTATTGTGCCACAATGATGACCCAACTTTCTTTAAATGTGATGAACTTTTAGGGTTGCAAAAGCCAAAAAAGATCTTCTGCAGAGAATAGCATTGCACAAATGAAACTATCCAATACAAAATTCTTGCATCTTGTTACGTATATCTATTTATAGCTTTTTAATCAAGTAGTACAGCACTGAAATATAACCAACGCTTTACATTAATATCTTGAACCAGTATGATACAAAATATAATAACCTTTTGATAAATATAAAAATAGAGACCAATAGAACAAGAAAATCTGCAATTGCAGTTATTTTTTCCTCCCCCACAACCGCACCCAAAATAAGAATATAATCAAAACACCAATCAACTATACCTTTCTTCCTTTTCCTTTTCGTTTCTTCTTAAATTAAGTCCTATAATGCATTATCTTCAGTGTAAATACAAGTGTGTATAAAACATCCTCAGGATACTGTAATACCATCATTGTTTATGCTATGTGAGTTGGAATCCAGCAGATTCTCAAGTGACCGCCCTTTTCTGCTTCTTGATCTGCCTGCTTCTTTCAATAACTCAGCCAATCTCTTCTTCTCATCATCAACATCCGGATTTGCTGTCCCAAGTTTTTCCTCCCTCATCCCAACAACACGCTCCAAGATCTCAATTGCATCATCCAACCTGCGTTGAAGTTTGCATAGAACCTCAACTTATTGAAAAATTCAAAATTGTTGTGTACAAACACAGGCGTGCACACTTGCACACGAATGCATATACACGTATTGAATGTTGTGAAATATTGGTTTCAAGTGACGCTGCACGATGACTATAGTCACTATACTACTTATCATGGCTTCATGAAGGTGCTAAAATAAACAACTAAGTGCACCCAAAAAAATGAAAAAAAGAGAAGAAAAACACCTAGCAGAAAATGGATAATACAACTTCCATAGCTGCATATGCAAAATTGTTAAAAGACATGACAAGTGGTGCATACCTGCCCATTGCATCATAAGTTCCAGCAAGATTGCTATATACCCCAAGAGTGTCAGGGTGATAAGGTCCACACTCTTGCTCCAAGATACTCTTGGCTTCTTCAAACAGTTGGGCAGCTTCATTTATAGAATAACGCTGCACGCAAGAAAGCCCCATTTGATTTAAAGCAATTCCAAAGAAAGCAGATTTCCTTTCGCCACTTGCACGGAGCTTTGAAATTGCATTCTTAAAGGCACTGTAAGATTCAGTATAATTCCCCATCATGTAGTACATGACCCCCATTTGGGCTTCAATTCCGGCAATTGTGCGCTGCTGACCAGGGGCATCACTATATATTTTCAATGCTTTATGTAACAACTTGATTGCCTGCTCAAGCTCGTTCATTGATTCATAGATAGCAGAAATATCAGTGAGGCCACTGGCAATCTCCTCTGGAGGAATCCCAGGCATGGGTTTTTCATAAATCCGAAGAGCATTCTCACAATATGACTTTGAGTCCCTCATTTTACCAGTTTTGTTGCACAAATCAGCCAAGCGTATGAAAACCGATCCAACAGCTGGATGACTTTCTCCTTTCGTGGTCTTTAAAGATGTGAGAGCTTTTTGATAAGCAAAAGCAGCCTCATCATATCTAGACAATGATAAGTATGTGTCTCCAATGCTACAATCCACAGCAGCAACCTCAGCTTCCTGGCCATTTGCCACCATAGCCATGCTGGCTAAAACAAGATGCTCAAGAGCAGCTTCATAATCTCCCTTTGTTTCACATATGAGACCCATGAGCCTCCTATCAGCTGCCTCTTCAAGGGAAGCAGGTGTGCCATTCTCTCTATGAATATCTAGAGCCATCTGACAAACCGTCTGAGCTTCATCAAACTGCAACGCTTGAACATGGGCTTCAGCCACATACCTACAGGTCTCACCAACTCTAGGGTCTGTTTCTCCTAGGACCTGTCTCTGGACTTCCAATCCAGTCGTGTAACACTTTGTTGAATTCTCAAGATGGCCCAGCATTGCATATGTATCACCCAACTGCATATAACCAGCAAACTTGGCTAGAGCATGCTGTTGGCCTTCCTCAATCACTGGAATTTCAATTGAGCGTTCAAGAAGAGGAATTGCCTCATTATACTGGCCTATGCTGCAGTATACTGCTGCCACAACATGCAGGGACATCACCAATTCTAAACTGGGTTTCCCATTTGCACAAATTTCAAAAGATTTAGCTGCTCGGAGAGCTAACTCAAGAGCCTTCTGGAGATTATCCCCTGAAGAAATCAAATCCCTTGCTTGTTTTAGCAAAAATCGTCCAAGATCCGGATTGTCCAAACCTGATTCAGAAGAACCATCCACTGCATTCTGTAACTTCGATCCTCCCAACTGCAAATTCCTCCGCTTCTTTGTGGATTTGACTCCTCTATTAGCTTTCTTCGAACTTTTATTTTTTTGCTTATCAGTCTGTGGATCAGGAGGACTTTTACTGTCAGGACTCAACTTTGATGATACTTCAGAGTCCAATGGTAAGTGAGAAGCTTTCCTAGAGGTGCTGGAAGAAATGGATTTGGTGCTGGCAGATTGATTCTTCTCTAATTTTCCTGACTTCTTACTGTCACTTGAACCTCCGTTCCTAGAAGAGGAGTTGCTATGATTGTCATTCTCTGGCTTCTCCACCTCTTCCTCTTCCATTATCTCAACTTCTCTCATCTCTCCTCCTACAAGATGGCGCAACTCCGAATCAATCCTAGACTCTTCACCATCAGATCCAAAACTTTGCCTTGATGGTGACAGATCAGAACTCTGCATATCACACACGTTCTCATAAAGCTGCTCAATGGAGGTGTCAACTGCACCATGAACATTCTCCTCCTCAACAGCCACCTCACCTACAGGTACAGAACCTCCCGCAGGAAGATCAACGGCTGCGCTATGAGGGATTTGTGGACTTACTGTATTCCTTGGGGACTTATTTGACACAGCATTTTCTTTAATAGGTACAGAATTTCCATCGGTTTCATGAATAACTGTTTCGCCATCAATTCCATCATCCATGACAATTCCGGGCATCCTTATGTTCCCAAATCAACACAAACAGTGAATTTCAGCAAATATCTGCAGCAAAGATTTCATATATAAATAAACTTTATCAAACAGTAGTCTAAGCAGATCCAAACAAGAGTAACAGAGATTTTATATCGAAAAACCCAACTGTATGCATAATCCACCAACCAATAAAACTTAATAAAGGGTATATTGAGAAAAAGCAAAAATAGCAATGATAACATCAAAGTTTCAATCTTTAACTTTTGCGCTTTTCACGTTTTGCCAAAATACTTACAGAACCAAACACCCAAAAAAAAAAAAATCCAATTGGATCTTTTCCAAAATGAACCCAAATATTAACTCACTAAAAAGCAAACATGACAATAGCACAAATGAATAAAGCCAAGAAAACAACACAAACCCAATAAATAAAACAACAAAAAGAAGGAAAAAAAATATAAGAACAGAAGGCAAATATCCATTTTCATGCAGTTGACCTCTGGAACTGATCCAATAACGGAGAGAAAAAAGTGTAAGAAAATAATACAAATGAATACAATACCTTAAAAACTACCCATGAAACAAAATACCAAGGTGAGAATAAGGTGAGAATTTCTCTATTATCTGGTTCCTAAACCAAAAATGGAGAAAGAGATATTCAGGTACATGTATGTATGCACAAAAAAATACCTCTTTTGGTTTGTGTTTATATATAAGCTGAAGGGTAGGAAGGATAATATAATATATAGAAATGAAAAAGAAGGTGAAATGTCAGAGAGAGAGAGAGGAAAGCGGACTTCTCTCCCACCCAAACAGGGCGCCACGCCTGCAACAGCCTACCTGCCTCTGTCCGCATTTTTTCTGTTTAAGTGGGATTTTGCCACGTGGCATTAAGTAACTTGGGTGAAACTCAAAAGGACGATTTTGACCCTTCAACTTCTTGGCCAATGGGAGTGTTTTGGTTGGTGGAATTGATGGGTTTATAGACTTTTTGACTAGGGGCTAGTGGTGGTGGAATTGTGAAGATGCGTTAATATGGAGACTCAGTCACACTCATGAAGTGAACTTACCCTCATTGATCCTTTAGATCTAAAAACATTCCTAACATTACTTTTTATTATATTATAAAAAAAAATTAAATTCTTTATTTTAATTTATTTTTAAAATTCTACGTTTCAATAATATTTTTTATTTCAATTTCTATTCTAAATTTTTTATTAATAGAATTTTTTAAAATTAATATAAATTTTTTTTATTAATAAAATTTTATTAAAAAAATTAAAATATTGACAAAACACTTTTTGTTATTTTAAATTTGAGAAAAGTGAATATCACCCTTAAAAATTATAAGTAAAAAATTTAATATTAAAAGAATCTTGAATATTATAAAACTCATATATCTTACTATCTAATGAAATAAAGAGGATATTGGAATTGCCTCTAAGCACGGAATGAGCCTTTTTTTGCAGAGTCATAATTTTGAGCTTGATTGCACTTGCCCAAAATAAGTTTAATTTCTTAACTCCATAATTACAAACAATTATAAATAAATTAGGAGGTCGGAGAATTATTGTCAAAAAATGTTTTGCTTAAAAAAGGAAAATTTTAGTTTAAATACTTAATAGGTGATAATTTTTACTTTGTTTTTTTTTTTCTAGTCATTTATTTTTGTTAAATAAAAATAGATAATTTTTTATCATTATTTACCTGAAATCATCTCTTTATATCTCTATTTATTAATTTATTTCTAAAAAAAAAAGTAGTTATTTAACATATATCTAAGTTTTTATTTTGTTTTTCGTGATTTTATCGTCTAATGAAACATTTGGCTTTTTATTGTCTTTTTACAACATTTTGCTTTCTATCATCTTGTTATAGCATTTTATTTTTGGATTAGTGATTCAAACAGACGAAGTATATTCGATCCGACAAAGATAATAAATCAAATTATGATCGTCAATACACTGGGGCTTACAGGACCATAGCCAATCCAAAACTTTTTCCGGACCACTTCTGGAAAGTCCATACTCAGCTTTTCAAGGCTGCTGATGGAGATTATTTTTCCACAGATCTCATCACTATAAAATCCATAAAAATTCAGTTCCTACCTAACTGCTATGTTTAGACTCCACTTTACACAAAAAGGACATTCTGATTGGATTTGATGTTATCAGTCAACTTTCTAAATATGTAAACACTGAGTTGATTTATTATGCTATCAAACTAGACGCTGTAAATTTTTTCGCTGTCTCATTTTTAAAAGTTTTTAGTGGATTTGTACCTGTATTTTTATCAATACATTGTTAATTTAGATCCATAAAATTATCTTCTTATTAGAAAAAAAAAAAAGAAGTAATAAAGGATAATAAAAGTATTTTATTCTTTAGCTAAATGTTTCGTATCTAAACTCTAAAAATGAAACATATTTAATATATATATATATTATATCCCTCAATGACATACCCTATACAAATTCAGAATAGTTTGAAACTAAAACAATATATGTAGCTTTAAATGAAGAAATTATTCATAGAGACAAGTTGGAAATAAAAGAAAAGTTGGTGATTGTCATCCATATGCTTGGCGTTGTCGGTGGATTAACATTTAACCATATGCTTTGAAATTCCTTGTACAAGTAAGAAAGTGTAAATCCAACAATTCTATCTCTTAGTTCTCATCTCGCTTTATGCCTAATTCCCTTCACGAGGCCCACTCGTTGATGCCGTCTTTCTTTGATTGATAGCATCAATGCCATGGCTCATGTATTATTATTATTATTATTATTATTATTATTATTATTTGTTTTTCTTTAAATGTCCACTTTCATCTTTTCATATATTTTTAACTAACTATTCATTTCATAAATTTCATTCCCTCCTTCCCATTTCTACTTTGACTTTAGAAAAAATTTAATATTTTATTTATCTATCACTTTGTATAATTAAGGAAATTAAAATTTTATTTTTTCAATTTTATCCTTAATGCTAAGTTATTTAGTGTAAATTTAGATTAAATAATTTTGAATTTTTCAATCTAAGGATAATTTAGTTTTAACCACTCATTTTTTTATAAATTCAAGACTAATTAATGACTTCTTAAAAAAAATACCTAGAATAACAGTTAAAATGAAACAAGTAAGCAATAAGAAATTGATATCCAACCTGTCTTTAATTACAAAAAGAAGCGATTTAATAATAATAATATAATAAAGGGAACCATGATATCTAATTTAATATGGATACTTAAATAATTTATTTATGCCATAATCAAGATGATAGTGCTGTAAAGGTTTTTTTTTTTTTAATTATTGTTTAATATAAAAATTATTGAAGAGCATTAAACTTAGCAATGTTCAAAGCTGGATATGTAGGCATCCAAAGTCCAATGATATCCATCGGTAGTTTGGTTTCAATAAAGAGATAAAAAAAAAACTTTGTACTATATTGTTATTATTAATTAGTTATCATTAATTTATTATTGATCTTTGGATTGTGGGGTCTGAAAAATAATGTGTCACACGTACATTGCCTTTGGCAACGAGCCAAGGCCATTTGTCAGAGCAAATTATTAAAAAAATTATGCAGTGAGAGTTGCATATTTTCTTTTTATATTGTTTTTTTAATCATTAATAATATTTGTTTTTTTTTTAATTTACATAAAAAAAATGACAAAAGACTTGAATTTTGACAGCTGTGGGATTTGAACCCACGCCCTTTCGGACCAGAGCCTAAATCTGGCGCCTTAGACCACTCGGCCAAACTGTCCTGCAATGATTCAATTGTCTCTAAAATAAAACTTATAAGTATTCCTGTATTATTTCTTTTAATCACTGCAAAGAAGTAAATAGGTGTTAATAGGACAATGTTGTACACAAGCATCCTGTCAAAGAGAATAAAAATATTATTGAATATTCCAAAACGTAGGTTTTAAAATTTTTTAATTTTTATGAATTATTTTTTTTTCAAATATGCTTATAAAAAAATATCTATTTATTTATTTGTATCTACCAAAAATAGTTTTTAAAACTCAAAAAAGTTAAAAATACAAAAAAAAAGATTCTAATAAGTGTTTTTTTCAAACATAATACAAAATAAACTCTAATAGTTGAAAATATAAATATCATTTAGTTACAAAATAAAAATTGAAATACTTTTATATTATAAATAATTTTTAAAGTACTGAATTGTTACAATTTATATAATTGGAGTACATTTGTATTACAAATAATTTTTCAAGTACCGAGTTGTTACAAGTTATATAGTTGGAGGACCGTTTATGAAATTCACCCCATCGTAGTAACAATGAAAGGAACTGCTTTTGTTCCAATACACATTTGATGAGAAATGGCAGAAGAAAGAAAGAAAATAAAAGAAAAGGACATGTCTCACAAATCTCCTAATCATATTTGGACGTACAAACCTATAGAAAAGGGGGAAAAAACAACAACATAATTGAACATGAGTTCCTAGACTTTTACACAAGTAGAACGCTGGCCAGACATACATTTCGGCAAGCACCACAAAATAATTTGTTCAGAAGCAGGTTTGTAATTTGAGAAAAAATCTGGATCTTGTTCAAGGGATTCTGAATATGTCTCCAAAATTGCAACTATCTCATCAAAGTGTGGTCTTTTATCTGGATTGGTTGACCAGCATCGTTTAATAAGATGACTAAATGCCGAAGGACATGCTTGAGGTAATGGTGGCCTTGCATTCTGCACAAAACTCAGAAGTATCATATATAAGAACTTGATTAACTCCAGCACAAAAAACCACTGCTTTTACTAAAAAGAAATGGAAAAAAAAAACTAACTTGGCCAGCAAAATAGGAGCACCTACAATTATTATAAAGCTATGCGGTATTCAGTGGTGGCAGTGGGACATATCAATTTTCCGTTTATACAGTCTGTTAACCATGTTATGCAAGACGAGGAGGTACTAAATGAGAAACAGATGCTTCACTTCTAATCATCTATATCTTGTTAATTGTTATCAGACTATGAATCTATGTTCATTCGGTATATGGATGTCATTCACATGCACATAAACCGGGAAGATACATCATGATGAAATGATTTCGATCTTTCAATTTCATGAGGTGCAAAAATGATTTATATTGTGCAGATGAGAATTGCCAATTCAGCAGAACCCCACATGTGATGGCCACAACAAAGAGATGGGCACATGCGACTCATTTGTGGTCATACGGTTTGAGCATGTGGGAAGATACAGGTCAGTAGATGCATCTAGAAGACACAGAACTTGCAGAAATTCAAATCATAGCAAAAGATATGTTTGCAGTTGTAGTCATAATTGTTAGCAAGACATGGTCTCCAGACTCTCCATAAACAGGTTTGATCTTCCTATACTTTTGAATTAAACATCTTTCCAACATTTAAAACACGAGAAAACTGTAATTACTGCATCTCTATAGACACAAAATGAAGAGCATATACTACAATAGACCAGTACAACCTACGTGATGATTTAAGTACTGCTGTGACGTAATGATAATATAACATGTACGGTTAAGGTGGAAAAAGAAACTAGGAATCTCAGCTAAGTGATTGAATTTGTCACATGTATCAATGCTATCAAACTGACAGAAGACACTTGCCTTTGATGTCCTCTGACGGATGTCTTTGCCCATACTATACCAATTATCAGTCTAATCTAGACGTGATACTTAGTAATGAAGCTTCACCCATGTCATGTGTTAATCATTATAAGACCCTAAGTATTTGTTTGTATTTATTAATACCAACTCTGCCAACCAAGAAACGCATTCGTGTAAATGCATAATGCATTAGCCAGACCAAACTAATGCACCCCACTACAGATATCAATGATCATAGAACCCATCAATCCATCATCATTTCGTAGATACTACCATAAACTACAGAAGGATTATTTTCTAATTAAGAACCTGTCCTAATACGTTTGTTATTTCAAACTCAAAAAGGTTAGTACATCATCTGGGGACTGGGGGATTAAAAATAAAAATTGCAGAGTCATCAATAATATTATACACCCTAAAAATATCTTTGTATGCCTAGAATTTTATTTGATGAAAATTCATGTTAGTTTGGCCAAGTACTCTGTCTAAAGCCTCAGTTGGTAGGAAGTTCTAAGAAGTTCATAAATTGTTCAATGGTAAGTACTTCACATACTTGCAGAATGTAAGTACACCTGCATGCTTATATTTATAAAAAAAAAACCCTCAGGTCAGGTGCATTGCATGTAATTGCAGAATAAATCAACACTGAAAAAGCCATACTACAAGAATAAGTCAGGTGAGTTTACCTTTTGGCAGACCGCAAATGCAGCCTGTTCAGGAGTCATGTTGTCAAATGGTGTCAATGCAGTTAAAAGCTCCCAAAGTACTATGCCAAAGCTGTACACATCAACTTTCTTTGTGTGATGTTTCTCTTTGATCATTTCAGGAGCCATCCAACGGTATGTCCCCGTGAATCCCTTTGCACTACCACATTGAGATTCCAAGCAAGAGATGCCAAAATCAGCAACTTTGACACACATATCTTCTCCAAGCAGTAAATTTTCTGATTTGAGATCCCTATGAAGTATTCCTTGGTAGTGAAGATATTGCATCCCTCGAGCTATATCGAGAGCTAATTTCAGAACTAGGTTGCGTGGAAGTGAATGTGGCTCTTGCTGATGAAGGTATTTTCTCAATGAGCCCCCAGCCAAATACTCAGTAATTATACAAAACACGGGAGGTTTCTTGCAAGCTGCAACAAACTGAATAAAGAAAGTCAAAAGGGTAGAGAATGACATGTAGTAAATGAAATTTAAAAAAACATATTATGATTAATTACACTCATGGTCACTGAACTTTGTATTACTTGCACCTAAATTACAATTTTTTGTTTTGTAACACTAAAATCACTGAACTTTATAAATTATTGCAGAAATGTCATTGCTGACCAATTCTAACGAGTTATCAGCCGAAAATTTCATTTTGTTGTAGGTTTGTTGGATTATATAATGGTATCACAACTCCATCACTAATTACCTCTGGCCACATTTCTTGACGAGTTGAAAAAAAAATGTGGCTGAAGGTAACTAATGGTGATACTGTGATACTATTATCGGCAGTAATTTTTCTGCAACTCGTTAAGAAATATGGCAAAAAATAACTAATGATAGATTTAAGATACCATTATAACCTAATAAACCTACAAAAAATGAGTTTTTCGGTTGAAAACTCTTCAAAATTGATCGGCAATGATTTTTCTATAACAATTTATAAAGTTCAGTGATTTTAGTGTTACAAAACAAAAAAAATGGGATTTAGATGCAAGTAATGCAAAGTTCAGTGACCATAGATATAATTAATGTTCTTTTCTTTTCCATTTAGCAATAAATACAGATGTAAAAATTTGGAAGACTAATCCATTGACAGCAGCATTTCCAGAAAAGTTGAACTCTTTGACCATGAATCTGCCTTACTATTGCTGAGGAATTGTGAATAAATTTGAGGCCTAACTAAAAATTTTACTACACCGTCAAAAAAGATAGCTTTCATTTCAAAGAGAACATATACATGAAACTTGGCCTTACTCTCCTTAAATCTTTAATCCTGATAAGTCATGCTAAAGTCCATACTTGTTGCTGTCTCCTTGTTTATCATTCTTGAAAAGACAACAAAGATGTCACTTGACTTGCCATTATAATCTCTGATAATATATTTCTGTTACATTTTAGTGTGTTCTTAATGAAATTTAATTTTAGAAAATAATGAATCTGGCACCAGTTCTAGAACTGTTAGAGGAAAATACTGATACATCATTTTTTTCTTGCATGCAGAAGATAACTAGATAAGTGCTGAAAATTAGAAATACTGCTAGTGGAAAATATTGATTTTTTTTTTTTTGGTTTCTTGCATGCAGAAGATGAGAGCTGAAAATTACAAATACCAGATTAGAGTGTGTACATGACTAATTATACATGCTCATCCCACTTTGCAGCCTTCCTTCCTGAAGCAAACATCTATCTATTGCCATCACCGAGAAAAACAGAAAAACTCTTGATAACACAAATCAAGTGTTAAAATTTGTATGTCCACTTTGTTATTTTGAAACCAAATTGAGGAAATTTCTCAATTCCTCAAGCTAGTTGCAAGTATGTTCAATGCTATTGGCAGAAAAAGGCTAAAAAAATATGACTAATAAATAATGCACATGGGTATTATGTCATATTGTCATCGATACACATTAACTGCAAGATGCAATAAATGTATATCAGAGGGCTTTTCTAAAAACCAGACCCAGGAAGCAAAATTTGCTGAAACTACTTAATGGCGGACATATTAATAGCATCTTTCATCGGACCACGATAGTGAGGTTGTGGTTCACCATCTCTAAGCATGTCACAATTGAATTTGAAACAAGTTTGCTTTCCTATTGCTCTTCAAATTTACAAACCACTCTTTTCAACAATTCAAAATCATCAACACCATCAGAATTATAGTATATATATTTCCATAATCTTAACATTAAAACAATGAGACATAACTTACAGTGATGATATTAGGATGCCTCAACCGAAAAAGCAGGGCGACCTCTGAAGTGAACTGCTTTTCAAGCATAGAAGCCAAGTCCCCATCTTCTTCAGGCTGGCTAATAATCTTAATTGCTACATCTCTTTGCTTATATATTCCTCTATAAATCCTACTATGCCTCCCTGATGCAAATTTGTTACCAATAAACAACTGAGACATATCTGCGCTCCATTCTACCTCTCCTTCTCCTTTAATCTCTGCCCCTGATGATACCAAATACTTGGACCAAGAAACTGCTATATTGTATTCTCCCAGAGAGAGTCTCTTCCCTGATCTGCCATTGTTGGAGATTTGCTTAAACCAGTAAAGATTCTTCATGGGTCTGAACTAACTTCAATAAAGTGTGAACTAACTTCAATAAAATCATCAAAAATTACGATATTTGGAACTCTAAAAACCAAATATGAAATCAAAATCCCCAAAATTTCGAAAGACTAAACTACAATAGAATGTTATCCGAGGAGAAGAAAATCGAAACTTGCAAGCACTGAAACTATTTCTCCTTGAACTACATTTCGAAAATAATCAGCATTCATCTATTCAGACAATCATTAAGAAAACTAGAATTATAAAAAGTGCTCAAAATCAACCATTTAAATTATATCTTTCTCGAATTTTAAACAAATATCGAGAAAAAAAATGCTTTTGGGTATCAAAATCAAGCGGGGAGCTAAATACAAAATGTTATCTTTTACTAATTTTCCACCGGAAACAGAAGTCATTCTCTGGATAAGAGGGCAACCCTTTTCAAATCGCAAAGCTTTATATCAGAATCAGAAAAATGAAAAAAAGGAGACAGAATGAAAAGAAAAAAGGTGGCATCTTGAATCAAATAAATAAATAAAGCTAAATAAAAACGCGGCCGTTGAATGATCATGTAAAAGCTTGAAGCTAGGCGTGGTCGTTACAAAGAAGGACTGCCATGGCCATTATCTAGAGGGAGAAAGAGTAGAATTTTGGGGAAGAGAGAGATAGTGCTAAAGAGAGAGAAGTGGGTTGGATGGTTGTGAATACTGTTGGTGCTGTTGTTGTTACTGTTGTTTCTGGTGTGAGCAGTAGAGAAAGCATATGCAAGGGAGGAGGCGGTTCTCTCTCTTGAAAATAACAAAAGAAAAAAAAAATGAGTCATAACGTGCGAAGATCTACTTCTGAGGAGACAAGAGGGTCTCTGTGATGGTGACATCTCCCCATCTCTTCTCTCTATTTGTCCTTCCTTTACTTTCTTTCTTTCTTTCTTATCTTCTATTTACTGTTTCTTTCCTTTGGCATTAGGTGCCTAAATTTTAGGCTAATACATTCACCCAAAAAAATAAAAAAAGCTAATACAATATTAAGTCACTAAATTTTTTATTTTTTTAATTTTTTTTGTTAGAAAATCTTTGCATTTCTGTTTTGTTTTATTATTTACACTTTTTTTTTCTTAAAAATTAGTCTTTCAACTCTATTTAAATTTTAAATTTAATACAAATTAGTTATTAAATTATATTTTATAAATCGAGTCACTCCTCGTTAAATCGAATTGATTTACTAATTTGGTTTAAGAGATTTAATATGTAAAAAATTTAATTATACCAAATTTAAAATTTAAAAATTTATTTGTATTGAATAAAAATTAATGAGGTGACTCACTTTATAAACTATAGTTGAAGTGTTAATTTGTACATTTATTCTTTTTTCTTTCTTTCTCTCTTCCTTTATTTTTTTTTTCAAATTTAAAGTTATGCATATTAAAAATCATAAAACTTTAGTAAATTGCTTTTTCTCTAAAAAAAAAAAAAAAAGAAGGGCAAAAACTTTATAAAACTATTATTACAGCTAAAACTTAAATTTAAAAGTTTTCATTTTTTACCAAGAGAAATTTTATGCCATCTTCATAAAAAAAAATTGAAATTTGAGTTTTTAATGCTTTACAAATTTTTATTTAAATTGTTGAATGATGTCTATCTATCATCCAAAAAAAAGTAAAAAGCTTATTCTGTGGCACACCAATAATATCATGATTGATGTCCATAATCAAAATTAAAGTGACAATGAAACTATTTTATTTATTTTATTTATTTTTGCTAAAGAGCGAGACTATTTCATAAGTGTAGATTCACAATTCACAGTGAATCTAATTATTACGAGAAATATTGATTTTTTATTTCATCTTTCATTTGTCCTTTTTAATGTTTAATAATATAAATTAATTTTTAATATTATTTAACTCATATTATGTTAAAATAATTATTAAACTCATATGATATTTAAAAAATGGAGAAAACAACTCATACTTTTTATTTATTATTATATGAAAAAATCTTATAATTAAATTTATATTTATGAATTATTAAATTAATTTTTGTACATTGTACTGAATTATAAGTTGATGGATAGATATGTGAAGAATTAGATCAAATATAAATAAATTTCCAAACAATTTTGGATGGAAGTAAAAAAGTTGGAAAATCTAACATTTAAAGAAAGGAAAGGATAGATTGGGAAAAAAAGAGAGGAAAAATTATTTTTTTTAGTGCATATAATTTGATATAAAAAAACTAATATTTTTTGAAATTTAAAAAATATACAATATCTTATTTATTTTATTTTTGTTAAACTATATAGTTATTTTGTTAAATTTTAAAGTATTTACCGTCAATAAAAAAATATCATTTTTTACTCAAAATTATATTAGTATAATACGTAAAATTTCAGAAAAAAATTAGTATAATAAATCAAATTTATAAAAAAATATGAGTACAATATCAATATTTTAAAGGATATAATTTTTAAATATCATAAAATACTAATATATTATGTCAACTATACAAGATAAATTATATATTTTTAAAATTTTAGAATTATATTAATATATTATATCAAATTATATACATAAATATAAATTTTTTCAAAAAAGAATTAGAGAACATAAAGGATATTTCGGTCATTTCCGGGGAAAAAAGGGGGGTCCATGGAAAAATGCGACGGCCCCGTAGTATATGCCTATGGCAGGAAAGGGACAAAGCCGTATGGTATGGTCCTCTTCCGTATTACGGTCACCTTCTCTCTCTGCATCAAAATTGGTAAAGCCAGAAAACACTGCAAGACATTGGAATTTTTTTTTTTTAATTTAGTCATAACACTCTGATTTAAGAATACAAAATAAAAAATAATTTAAAATAATACTAATACAATAATAAATATATTAAATCGATCAACTATACATTTGCGATACAACAATAAATAGAATTGAGTAGCTATGAAGAAAAGTTGGCAAGAATATTAGCTAGATTCACACCAGATCCCAGTAATAGGGAAGGTGTAGTTAGGAAGACGAAAAGGCCCGCCGCTCAAAGTGGGGAAGGGGTGGCGGCGCAACCACCATCATAGGCAGAGATTGGGTGGCATAGGGCTGGCATTTCCGACCTTATAGTCGGCAACTCCTCAGACACACTCGGTTTTTGGGTCTCCACATGTCCACCCGATCCGATGAATCTTCGATCCCTCTCTACTTTCATCACATCCACATATGCCAACATAATACACAATCACATATATCCACATGCCCCCACATAAGACATAATTTCGTCACTCAATTCATATTATTCGTTATTTTATCCTTTTAATCGTTTTTTTATTCAAATCATTTTTTATATTTTATTTTTCGATTCATTTTATCTCTTAAAATTAATTTAATCTATTTCATTGGCGAAATATGTAATTAGTATTTTCATAATTTTTTCTTTGTTTTATTGATTTTTTTTTGAAATTATAATACTTAATCAAACCCAAAAAATTTCACCTAAGTGGGATCGGATACAATTCTAAAATAAAACTTTATTTAATTTTCTCCCAGTAAGAAGAAAAACAGCGTACATTGTCAATATATATATTCCTGAAATTCTGGATAGCAATTTTTTTAGGAAAATTTTGTATAACTTTCAGAAGATTGTTCACTAAAATACATCAATAACTTCTGTAAATACAATGAGATGGTGAAAATATCCATATGTAAGATACAAGTACTAATCTATTTAAATAATGTTCAATTTTTTATTTTTTTTATTTTAATTTCGGTTAAATATTCAATGAGATTAATTAATTAATGTTCCCTTAATAGAGTATACAGTGATGTAAGGTATTAGGGTTAAAAATATTATTGGTACTAAAATTTATCACTTAATTGTAAAATAGTACAAAAATTTTGATTTATTGCAATTTAGTACCAAAATTTTTATAAATATTGCAATTTAGTATCCAAATCAAAATTCTAGTAAAAAAAATGACATAATATGTTAACTGGATGACGTGACATGCCAATAAGTTAACACATCATTTTATTTGACTGAAATTTTAACTTAAGTAAATTGCAACATTTGTAAAAATTTTAGTACAAAATTGCAACAATTTAAATTTTGATACAATTTTGAAAGTAATAAATTTTGGTACCAATAATATTTTTAACCCTAAGGTATCATGAGTTGTTTTGTTTTTCTCTTAAAATAAAAATATCCCATGTTGATTATATCGTCCGTAATTAATTGATTAATTACTATGAACTATAATTAATACATGTAAATTGGACAACTTGATATAATATAATATTTTTATTTTAGTATCTGGAATTAATTAATCCTAGGCATGCTAAATATAATTTTAAATGGCCACAAAATACTTTTTAAATATATACATGACTTCAAACTTGAAACCTGTTTTTAAACTAAAAAAGTTTCTATGAACTCATTAGCACCTCCTAAATATAATATAATATAATATAATATAATATTGATCACCAACAGCAACACAACCTGCGATATTTAGTAATTACAGGTAATAAGTTGTAATCAAAGGCTCGAATTGATAGATAATTAATTTGGTCTTATAAATTCTAAAGGATAACAATATAATATTTCTTTATCCCAAAAAAAAAAAAATTTCGAATTATTGGTGCTCGATCCAGTTGGGGGAAATCAATAACTAACCTTAATTTGTTGATTACGGGAGACATATTGCATGTGCATTGATATTGTAATATATGGTGATGAACTGGATACTTTTGCCGGGTACACTAATATATTAATAATATAATAATAATAATATTTAATTACACACTAATGAAAAAATTTGAACGTTAAGCTTGTTGCTAAGAAGAGAAACCTCATCCGTACTTAATCATGGTTGGTGAGTACTTAAACATATAGTTTAATTAATAATTAGTGGTACGTAACATAAGAAAATTTTTTTAGGTATATATATTCTGTCTACCATGTGATTTATAGACTAATCCAATCATTTATTGACATGTATACATCTTGTATTCATATCAATCAATGGGAATAAATCAATTAAATATACATCAATAAATAATTGAATTAATCTATGAATGACATGATAGATATAATCTACCTAAAAATTTCTCCGTAACAAAGATATGTAATAGTAGAATTATTAATGTTGCTTCTAAGTATGGTATTAAAGTTTGGTGATAAACGTTTTTCATATGAGTTAGCAGAGTTTAATTGATTGGTGTATATATATGTATATAATATGGGTAGAAATTAAAATTAGGAGGCAAAAGAAGCCAAAGAATTGTATAGAGATAGAAAATAATCCAAAAAGGAAAAAGTGATGGGTGTGATGGAGAATATTTGCCATATAATTTAGAGTAGAACCCTGCATGAACATGGCTGAGGAAGTGAAATTCTTTTAGTTTTATTTATACATTTATGTGGATTCGTTAACAGTTTCATGGGAATGAGAGAATGTTCAAGGTCATTTTTCATGTAGAAAATGTTGATTTGGTCTTCTTTTTTTTTTTTTCAAAGAGTTTAGCTAGAATGGCCATAATAAAAACTTAACACAATATTTACAAATTATGGTTGAAATTTATCGTGTTCGCGTTATAATCGTGTCAACTCGATAAAAATATAAAAATTATCGTGTTTGTTGATACGTTATAATTTATATATATATTAACTAGATAGAACTATACTAATTTTATAGATTAATCGTATCAAACATATTGTATTAATATTTTATTAAATAGGTTATATTTATATTCAAATTTTAGATACAATTAACTTATTATATTATATTTGCATTGATTGTCATCGTGATATAGGTATATTAAGACACAATACAAATACGAACAGTTAATATGAATTGCTACCTCCAAGTTTAGCTAATAGAAGATTTGAAGTTAAAGTCTTATAGATCTTATCACCGGACGAGTACCATTAAGTTTAAACCAAGTAATGAAATCTCAAATAAATATGAAGCTGCATAAACTCCGTTGAATAAAAATGAAAGAGTTAAAACAATCTATTGAAAGTCTCCACATGGGTCAACCTTAAGGATGTTTGATTAGGTTTGAAAAAACATAATCAGAAGAAAGAGGTGATGATGGCAATTGGCACTATCAATAGCAACACATCCATCATCATTCCATAGGATAATATTTCAAGCAAGGATATATCTAATGCATGGCTGTCTGATCAGGATTTATTTGTATAATTTTTACCATTGATTTCTTTTTACTAATTAATTATTTCTTAATTATGTCACACAAGCATAAGCCATACGTCGCCGTTCCTATTTGCATTGATCATGCAAAAATATTTTCTTGGAAATTTCCTCTGTATTATATTGTTTTATCTTAAGCCGCTCCTGTAGTTGTTCATATTTGTCATTTAACTCTTTAAACACGTTTTTAATCTATTTTTGCCTTTTATACTTCGTGTTTTTTTTTTCTTGTCTATCTTACCCCTTCAAAATGCAAAATTAAAGTCTCAATCTCTTGTAGTTCTTGCCTTCTGAGTTTGTATTGGGGAGTTAAATCTTGGTCATGGAGCTTAATTTTTCTTCAAGTAATTAACAAAAGCTTAATTATAAAATAGATTTTTTACATGGTTAATTTCGAATCTCACTAATGAATATGATTTTTTTTTAGAAGATATGTATAAGGTTTCGAAATCGAGACCTTGGGATTGAGTCCCATATATCAAGGTTGTTAAATCTGATCAGATCAGCGAATCAGGATTGAACCGATTAAATAAAATTCTTTTAAAATATAATATTTAATCAATTTCATGTATAATAAAATATGAAAATTACTTATACTAGACATATTTTATACACAATAATATGTTCAAATAATATTTATAATCAAATTAATATATAATTATAATAAAAAAATTTCTATATTATAATTTCAGTTAAATTTATATTTATTACTTTAATAAATATAAAGATTGATTTATTTATTAATATTTAAAAAATAAAATATTTAAAATAGATAATTAAAATTACATATGTGAATATGCATTATCTATTTATCAATTAAAATAATTTTAAATATAATTTGTAAGAAATTTTTTTAATATATATTGGTAATAAAAATACTATGACTGAATTCAACGAGTTATATAAGTTTTTTTCAACAATATGAATAAATTAAAATTAATATTAATTAAGTATTGATATATAATGTCATCGTTCACATTAACACATAAGCAAGTTCAAAAATATTCTTAAATAATAATAACATTTATATTCTTATATTAAATTTTTAATAAATATATAACTAAGTTATTTAGTAGAGTAAAATTTTCAAAATTAAAATAAATCACTTTTATAAAATTACCTTTTAAGATATGTTTATTTTTCAATTAAAATAATTTTCCAAAAAATTAATAAAATTTTAATAACTCTACTTATATATGCCCACCTTTATTAATTTTATATGCATGTTGGTAGATTATAAATAAAAAGTTAAAGGATAGTTTATAAAAATTAGATTGCTTACAGTTTAAGTGTTTGGCCTCAGTGGCAATGCACGCCAAAGAAGCTATTATATATGTGTTCAATCCTTGGCATAAGCATCAAAAAGCATTTTTTTCAACATTTCCCACCCAGTTAAACAGGTAAAAACCGTCTGTTCAAATGGATTCCAGTTCAACCTGCGGGTTGACCGAATTTTCTACCCATCTAATATATGTCCGGTTTATATATGCAAACCAATCCAATTTAAAAGTCGATTTAAAATTTAACCGGTTGAACTGATCGGTCCGGACCAGTTTTGACAACACTACCATATACCATTGAGACACCTCTAGCTTTTGAGATTCATATTTTATCATGGCCGAAGTAGAGGCAAGAGTAGGGAAAGATCATTCCACTTCCTCATCTATCCCCACAGGCAGCAACCAATAATATTGTATTTGTTAGAGTTGGCAATTTGTGTTATGTCGTATTTAATCGTATCGTGTTTTATTTTGTATTGTGTTTAATCGTGTCGTGGTTTATTTTGTATCATATCTTACTTCGTATCGTGTCTAATCATGTCGTGTTTTGTGTATCTATTATACTACACGAAACTATTTGACGTGATCAACTAAACGTGTCTACATGTATATACATTCACGACATGAGACACAATTATACATAAATATTAATATAATTATACAAATAATGCTATACAATTCTTATTTATATTTATTTATATATAAAATATACTAATACAATTAATTTTAACATAATTTATTATATATAAATATATTATAAATATTTAAAATAT
>CATIWF010063623.1:0-28057 GCA_949630135.1 Balakata baccata
AATGATAAAATAAAAATATATTAGTTATTTAATAAAATATGTTTTTTATTTAAAAAATTATGTAATTAACTAAAATGATAAATAAAAAAATATTTTTAATATTAAAATAAAATAAAAATTTTAATAAAATCGGAGATCACGGGGACAGGGACCGTGATTTTTTTATAAGAAAATAGAGCGAGATCGCATATGAGGTTGGATTTTTTGAGTCCGAGCCGAGGATGGTGAAATTTATTATGAACCTGTTCAGTTGCTACTTCTATCCTTTGACCTTTCTTTTAATATGAACTTTTTTTATTTACGGTTGTTCATGTTTGAGAACACAATTTGATAAAAATTATATTTAAAATTTTTTTATTTAATCGATTAATTTTTATATATTATTTTTATCAAATATATTTTGGAAAAAAGCTAAAATTTACTTTCTTCTCTCTAAAAACTATTTTCAAAAAACTGAAAAATAAAAATAAAAATTCTTTTGAAATGCACATTTTCACAAACATGATGTTAAATGAAAAATTTATATGTAACACTAACGTGTTTGAAAGATTTTTTAAATTTTACCTATAAAATTTATACGCAACACTAATTCAGGTTATTTAATTTGATAAATATTATGTAGATTTTGATAATTTTTAGTTGAGAGATTAACTTGATGTTGGATAAATTTTGTATAAATATTGGATAAATTTTAGGTAAATCTTATATAACTCTAACTTTGATAAATTTTCTTATAAATATTGGGTAAATCTGGAATATAACTTGAATAAATTTTAAATAAATATTTAATAAACCTTTTATGACTTCAATTTTTGTTAAATTTATGATAAATTTTGGGTAAATTTTGAGTAAACTTTTGATAAATCTTGAATAAATTTTAGATAAAACTTAAGTAACTTTAACTTTCATTAACTTTGTTATAAATTTTAAATAAATTTTGAATAAATCTTGGAATAAGTTTTGGATAAATCTGTTATAACTTTAATTTTCATTAATTTTTTAGTAAATTTTGGATTAACTTTAGTAAATTTTGGATTAACTTTAGTAAATTTTGAGTAAATATTGGTAAATATTGAGTAAATCTTATATAATTTCAACTTTCC
The DNA here is from genome assembly GCA_949630135.1 of Balakata baccata. Classification (NCBI taxonomy): domain Eukaryota; kingdom Viridiplantae; phylum Streptophyta; class Magnoliopsida; order Malpighiales; family Euphorbiaceae; genus Balakata; species Balakata baccata. The sequence goes on from CATIWF010063623.1 coordinate 1,104, forward strand.
GTAATTTTCTGGTAAATTTTGGATAAATTTTGGGTATATCTTAAATAAACCTTAAGTAAATATTTGATAAAATTTTTGTAACTTCAATTTTCATTAATTTTGCGGTAAATTTCGGATAAACTTTGATTTTCAATAGTTTTGAAAAAAAAAATTGTGTAAGCAGTATTTTTGAAAAATTTTTTTGTTTAGATGAATTTTTGAAAAAAATTTTATGAACCGACATTTTTATAAATATTCATCGTCTTTTTTCCATTTTTGTAAAATTCTCATGTTAAATAGGGACCTCAGACTCGTCTATTATTTTTCATGCTAATAATAAGTGGCAAAACTTGACTCTAATTTTATTGTGTCAAATTAAAATATTCATATAGTAATATTTTCAACTAAAAAATTTTCACTAAAACAAAATAATATCATTTTTAACTATCAATAACTAAGTTCAACTAAAAAAAAAAAGGATGATGAATCATGGATATTTTACAAATTAACAAATAGAATCATCTAATCTAGAGTCAAACATTAAAAATATTTGAAAAGTATTTCTCATAATATATATGTCAAAATTAGCACAAATATTTACAAGAAAAAGGCAAACTTTTTAGCTTAATATATATCAAGCACTTGAGAAAAAAATCATCTCAATATTTCATTTATAAAAATGTATAATTTATTTAATTATTTTTTTTATCACTTTTAGTTAATATAACAATTATAAAAATTAAAAGCACTCCTATTGAAAATATATGAAAGCAACAACATGAATAAATTAATCTGTCCACATATAACCGACCTTTTCTTTTCAAACACAGACATCTACGTATGCGATAAGCCAACTTTTTTTTATTTTTCATTCTTTTCTATAAATATATAAAATAAGAGTTTAATGATTTGGTAACTTCAGGGAAAATTTAACCACTTCTATATATAACTAACTTTTCGGTTGTCAAAGTAGAAACTTATACCAATGTTTGCAGACAACGACCAATTTATTTTAATACTAATTTTAGAGTCTAAATCATCTATATTTTAATTTTCAGTTTTTTTTTATTACAATTCAAAATGCAGATGAGCGATGTATTACAAATAAAAATGTTGGATATTTTCAATATGTGACGACCAGTGACAAAGGTCATGAGCAAGTGGCAAAGTTCAAGTGCAAAGCCACTATCACGTGCATAATAAGACTATATGACCGCACTGATTTAGGTTGGTTACTGTCACAAACGTGATAAAGCCACACTTCTGTGATAGATTGAAGAAGTGAGTGTCACGAGCGTGACACAATGCTATGCCTGTGACATTGTTCATAGGATATGTCTATCTCACGACGTGTTGGTATATCACGCCCGCGATGTTGCTAGGTGACTTATTGCTGTTATGAGCATGTAAAGTGACATGCCAACAAACATAGTGTGGGATGTGTCATGAGCGTGATGCTAGTCATGTCTGTGCTATTGGGTAAGTTCTGTCTCTATCGTGAGCTTGACGATACAACAGATGCTAGTGAACAGAGTGTGGGATTAAGGCATCACGAGCATGACACCGTATTACACCATTGCAACTAGGTAAGTTTTGTCTCTGTTACAAGCATGACAATACATCACGCACACAACACCTGCATTTCTACGCAATTCTAATCTTATTAAGGGTCCTTTTTCTAGTAGGATTCTATTAAATACATTTTGATCCAATTGGAAACAACTAAATCAACTATTCTACTAGATGGAGTCTTTAAATGTGTTTTTCTTCTATAAATACAAATCAAAAGCTAAGGTTACTATAGAACTAAAAACCTTGTACATTTCAGTACTTAAAAATCTTATACACTAGGCTGCTAAGTTCAGAGATCAATATTGAAAGATTGCTCTCTGTTGCTTTATTGTATCCTAAAGGGAGAATAAATTCACCTTTAGGAAAGTGACAACTTGATATATGCCTTGAAACCATTGTTAATGATCTCTGTCAAATTCTCCCTAACTCATATCAATGGCTTCATTAAGGGATCTAACAACTAACATCATCAAGCTTGAGAGGTTCAATGGTGGGAATTTCCTGAGGTGGCAGAAACGTGTCCACTTCCTGCTAGTGACCATTCAAGTTGCCTACGTTTTCAACACTGCAAGGCTAGTTGAGGAGGAGAATGAAATTGTGGCTTAAACCTGAATGAGGCAGAAATGGGACATAGATGATGAGATATGCAGGGGCCATATCCTCAACACCATGTGTGACTTCTTGTTCAACATCTATTATCCAATCAAGATTGCAAAGGAGCTGTAGGACAAACTAGAGGCCAGGTTTATGCAAGAAGACGTAACAAGCAAGAAATTCTCGGTCTCTTGTTTCACTAACTATAAAATGGATAATAAAAGTCTGGTAATGGAACAACTTGCTGAAATTGAGAGGATTTTGAATCACTTTACTCAACATAATATGCATATGGATTCTTGCATAATTATTTCCTCAATTATTTGTAAATTGCCCTCCTTTTGGAATGACCTTAAAAGAACACTCAAACATGAGAAGGGCAATATAATTGTTGTCCAAACAATCACCAAGAAGGGAGAAAGGGGTAATAAATTGGTGGAAAATTGAATTTTTTTTTTTTTTGCACAGAGGGACACATAAAATTTTATACAGGTTCAGGTGTTAACTAATCCTACTCATCTTTCCAATCGCAGTTGGGTATACACTAATCTAATACCTTAGATTATAAATGGAGTTTTAACTAGTTCACTCCCAACTAGGTATTTTCATAAGGCTAACACTCAATCCAAATTTCTATTGTATTTTAATGGCTCACACAACAACCAATTCTTTATAATTTGGTTCACACACTACCCAATTACAAGATAACTCAATTGTTTAAGGCTAACACCTGAACCCTTACAAACAATTAATGGAATTGAAATTGAGAAAATAAATTGCAAGAGTTTTAGTACTTAGAAAATAGTTGGATGAACTAAATGGCCTTTTGGTAGGGTATTTATATTGATTACCCACCAATTAGACGTTACAAATGGGTGTCATAACTTCTTATAATATTCTCTTACAATTGCATTTAATGCAGCCTACAGAGACAGTTTTCCGGTCAGGAAATGGCCTAGTGAGACACATGGCATCTTATGGTTTGCTGTAGGCTCCAATGGCTAGTTCCTGTATGAATTTCCCAGTCGGAACTTGCTCAATGATGCCTTGACTAGAAGCTTGGGATTGTTGACTTCAAGCCATTTCCGGTAGGGACACCTTTTCTCGGTCAGGACTTTGGTCAGTCAGCCTTGGCCGTTTTGACTTCCCTAATGATGTGGCATAATTTGGTAGAGACGCCTTGCAACAATTATGACTTTTTATATTTTCCGGTCATGCCTCTAGCTTTCCCAGTCGTGACTGAAGATTTCTTAGGCAGGATAAGACCTGTCCCGATCTGTATTCGCTACTAGAACTCAAGAAGACTAAAAGACATCATTTCCCGATCTAGACACAATTTTCTCGGTTTGGAACTTTGTCATGGGAAAGAAATGTTGGTCCTGAGTGGGACTTTCATGTCCTCATGAATTGCTTGTCTTATTCATTGGGCAAATCAAAATTAAAAGACTTAAAACTTTGAACACTATCAAAACAACAGCAAATGAAGATATTAGTGACATTTAATTTCATTGTTAAAATCAAAATAAAGAGCAATCACCCTAAGGTTAATAATCTCCCTCTTTTTTATTTTGACAATTAAACTAAGCAAAAATAACAAATTGATACAAATTAAAGTATGGAAAAAACATGTATGCGAAGTTTCAAAGCATTTCAAGCAAGTTTGCATATTGAAAAAATAGGTCAAATATGATTGTTAAAAAGTCAACATTTTTTAACTTGTACAAATCCGAAATTAAGTTAATTTTTACTTAAGTTTTCATTGTTCCTTCTCCCGCTTTGGCAAGATCAGAAAGAATAAAGACATATCAAGTACAAAGCAATCACCAAAGAGAGAAAAAACACGACAAGTAATTGAAAAGAAACATGTTTTTTCAATAATAAAAAAAGAATTGTGTTACAATGAAAAAAAAAAGAGTGATCTTGAATAGAAGTTACCACATTCTAAGATGCCTAGACTAAGACAAAAGGATAAATATAAAAGGGCTAGGGATAAAGAATTTAGGCATCCCCTTTTTCACCATTATCCTCCTCTTCTTCATCACTCTTCCTTCTCTTCATTGCCTTGCTCCCCCTCAAAAGGAGTCTACTCTTCAAAGTTATGAGGGCACACATTGAGGTCCAATTGGCCTTGCATGTCTTAGATATCCAAGTAAAGGTATTGCATCAAATCCTTTATGACATTAAAGGACCTCATTTGTAAGTCATACAAATCTTGTAAAGTGACCAACTTTGGACCTTTTGGTTGGGGCCTTCCTTGACTTGGCATCCTTTGTGCACTTGGGGCTTCTCCTCAAATTGATAACATTGCACACTTGCTTGAGGCTTCTTGAGCTGCCATTTAGGCTCTATAATTTCCAAAGGCATAAAAGTACTGGTCTACACCCATATACGCTTTTATAATAGCCTTGCAATTGAGAAGGTATTAAATATCCAAGAAGTTGTTAAATTGAGAGCGAGAAGAAGAGAAAAGGTAGATGTTCTCCTCTGTCATAAGGCCAATATGTATGGTAAGGCAGGTGATTTAGGCATGGAGGGAGATGGTACCTTTGGTGGTGGTGACCATTGAAGTGAATTTGTCAAGAAGGAGAGGGGCAGTTTTGGTTGGTTTATGGTGAATCATTGCATAAAGATAAAAAATGTCTTCATGAGGGACTTTTTCATTACTCTCACTTCTTGCATTAATAGTGAAAGTAATAATACGATGAGGGACGAAGCGAGAAAGAGTTTTTATGTGTTTGACATTGCACTTTTTATCAAGGTGGTTTTCTAGAGAAATACTTTTCCAAACATCAAGGTGAATAAGATGCATTCCTTGAGCATTGAGAAGACAAACCTTCTTAAAACCAAAAGCATCTGCAAATTGGTGCTTGGTCATCTCTTGTTATTGGCCAAACATATAGAAATGCACCCTATAGTAGCCGAGAGGATGTTTTGCTTCCTTGATTATTTGGAGTGTTGAGAGAAATTCTATGGTAAGTTCATCATGCCCATCCTCCATTGCATGACAAAAGAAGTCCAACCCATTTCTTCTAGAGTTTCCATAATCTCATACTTGACTCCAAGCTTTTCTAAGTCATCCACGTCCAAGGTTTTGTTGGAGATGAATTTCTTATTATTGATGCAAGCTTGATGAAGTTTTTCCTTCTTGGAGAAGGCGTTGAAGATGTCTTCAAAGGAGTTGAAGTTGGAAGAGAAAGTAGTTATGCCCTTCCCCTTTAAAGCACGTGCCTTAGATATGCATATCTTGGGAGATATGAAGAAAAAAGATGAAGAGAATTGAAAGATTTTTGAGAGATAAAGGTTAGAGAGAGAGATTTTGGCATGCAAAGTAAATGAAATGAGAAGAGAAATGGGGGTATTTATAGAGGTGGAAGGGAGTTACCGTTTAAGGAGATCTAAGGGGAGTTATGACATATTTAAAACAGTTGGGAGGTATTTTAAAAAAGCTGTCATCATGGCAGTCCTGAGTGGCACAAAGGGGTTCCTGATCGGGAATCGTCCAACGGTAAAAAAAGTTTGAAATATAGTACAAATTCCTGAGCGGGATACACGGGTTCCCAAGCGTGATACATTAAAGGGTGTAATAGTTAGGAAGAAATTCAAATCTCCAAACCGGGATAAAAGGTTTTCGATTGAGAAAAGGAAGAGTTGCAATGGTAAAAAAAAGTTCAAATGTCGCTAGCGGGAAAGCTGTCGTGAGCAGGAACTCAGCTTCCTGAGCGAGAGTTACACATGAAAAGAAAATTAAGAGGCAAACGAGGAAAATAGACTAAAGTATCCTAGTATGGCATCTTATAGGTGATCAACATGAATGTTTTTTTTATCATTTAAGCCTTTTAGTTCATCTAATTGAACTTCAAGAAACACAAATGTCCAAGATATGCATACAAATACACATAGATCAAATAAAGAGCATAACATCTATATCAATCAACCAAAGAGCATACAATTTACATAATTATGTTCAAACATATGAATGAATGTGAATGCATGACTTAAAATATTTTAAATCAATGTGCTCCCATCAAGCATACCAAACTCTCTTTTTATAAAACAAAACCTTTCATTATTGAGAGACTTAGTGAAAATATTTGCCAATTGGGTGTTAGTGTTAATAAATTCTAACACCACATCACCATTTTTGACATGATCTCCTAGAAAATGATGTCTAATGTCAATATGTTTGCTTCTAGAACGTTGAATGAGATTTTTATAAGATTTATTGCACTATATGTTATCACATTTCATGGGAATGTGATCAATCACTTGACCATAGTCCTTGAATTGTTGTTTCATCTAAAGAACTTGAGTCTAACAATCCCTTCGACGGTGGAAAAGGCAACTGAAACTTGTTTCTTGCTAAACCAAGAAACTAAACATTTACCAATAAAGTGACAAGTTTCAGAGGTGCTTTTTCTATCCAAAAGGCTATAGACATAATCAACATCCGAAAAACCAATTATATGAAATGATGTATTTCTAGGATACCATAAAACTAAATGTATAATCCCATGACTATATTTTAAAATCCTTTTTACCGCATGTAAATGTGATTCCTTAGGATATGATTGAGATCTAGCACACAAGCATACACTATACATGATATCAAGTCTAGAGGCAGTTAAATAAAGAAGTGAACTGATTATACCTCTATAAAGCTTTTCATCAATAGCTTTACCTTTTTCATCTTTGTCCAATTTTATTGATATGCTCATAGGGGTCTTGGCATTCTTGCATCCATCCATTCCAAAGTTTTTGATAAACTCTTTTGTGTACTTAGATTGGTTAATAAAGATTTCATCTTTGTGTCGCTTGATTTGAAGTCCAAGAAAGAATTTGAGTTCTTCCATCATGCTCATCTCAAATTCCCTAGTCATACACTTAGCAAATTCTTGGCAAAAATTTTCATTAGTAGACCAAAAGATGATGTCACCAACATAAATTTGAACGTTGAGAGTGTCATGCTTAGAAAATCCATTGTCTAGAAGAAAAGCACTAAGCCTTTCATACCAAAGAGCTTTATTTATTCAATCCATATAAGACTTTAGTGAGCTTATAGACATGGTTTGGAAAAGCATGATATTCAAAACTGGGAGGTTGTTCAATATAAACTTCCTCCAATATAAAACTATTTAAAAAAAAACATTGTTAACATCCATTTGAAAAAACTTAAAATTCATGTGGCATGCATATGCTAATAAAATACGAATTGCTTCTAATCTTGCCGTGAAAGCAAAGGTTTCATCATAATCAATGTCTTCCTCTTAGTTATACCCTTTTGCAACCAATCTAGCTTTATTTTTGGTGATGTTACCATCCTTATTTAACTTGTTCATATAGACCCATTTACTACCAATAGGTTTTAGAACCAAGGTCCCAATCTTATTTCTCATAAATTGTTTGAGTTCCTCTTACATAGCAATCATCCAACTCTCATCACTTAAAGTCTCATTAATAGACTTTGGTTCAATTTGAGAGAGAAAAGCAAGATTATAATAAAGAAGTTTAGAATGAATAGTTACACCTTTTGTAGGGTCACAAATGGTTTGCTGCATTGGGTGGTTTCTTACAAACTTCCACTCCTTTGGTAGCTCATTTGTTCCTTGTTCTTGGATTTGAGGTTTTTCCTTCTCTTGATATTACTTCTCATGTTCCTCATCAAGATCATTCTTCTTTGATGATTCTCCAATCTCCTCTTGATGAAGATTGAGATTCTACATTGTATCTACAACATCATCCAAAGGAATATCTTTCCCAAGATCAAGTTTACAAGACTCATCAAAATTAACATGTATAGACTCTTCTACAACTAGAGTTCTTTTATTGAAGATCCTATAAGCTTTGCTAGAGGTGGAGTAGCCAAGAAAAATACCCTCTTCCGATTTTGAGGCAAATTTTCCAAGGTTATCTTTAGTATTTAATATAAAACATTTGCAATAAAATACTATAAGGTACGAGATATTGGGTTTTCTCCCATTTCAAAGCTCATAAGAGGTTTTATTTAAAATAAGTCTTTTGAAAATAAGGTTTAAAATATAACAAGCGATATTAGTGGTTTCCACCCAAAAATAGGTTGGTGAACCATACTCATTGAGCATTGTTCTAGCCATCTCTTCCAATGTTCGATTTTTCCTTTCAACTACCCTATTTTGTTAAGGAGTTCTTAGTGTGGAAAAATCATTTGTAATACCATTTTCTAAGCAATAATTTTCAAAAAGTTCATTTTCAAACTCTTTGCTATAGTTACTTCTAATCTTAGAGATAAAATATCCCTTTTCATTTTGGACCCTCTTGGCAAAGTGCTTAAAATTTTCAAAAGCATGACTTTTATGAGCTAAGAAAATTACCCAAGTAAACCTAGAGTAGTCATCAATTATGACAAATGCACAATGTTTACCACTCTAACTAGCTACTCTACAAGGTCCAAACAAATCAAGGTGCAAAAGTTGTAGAGGTCTAGAAGTACTCACAATGTTTTTGATCATGAATGATGATTTGTGTTACTTCCCCCTTTGACATGGCTCACAAGTCTTGTCTTTCATGTATTTGACCTTTGAGAGTCCATCTACTAGTTCATCTTTGCTAAGGCTTTGAATTAAATACATGCTTGCATGTCCAAGCCTTATATGTCATAGCCAAGATTCTTCACTAATAGACATAAAACAACTAGAGGAAACATTAGTCAACTTATGTAAGTCAACTTATGTAAGTCAATTATGTAAGTATTGTCATCTTTTTCTCCTTTGAATATCTTTTGATCATTTAAAGAGGTCATTAGACATCCATTAGAGTTAAAGATGACTTGGTTTCCCTTATCACATAATTGACTCATACTTAAAATGTTGTGTTTCAAACAATCAACAAACATCACATCTTCTATAATTGAAATACCATTGAGTCCTATGGAACTAATGCCAATTACCTTACCCTTAACATTGTTTCTAAAGATGACCTTACCTCTATCAACACTCTTGATGCTTGTGAAAAGGCTTCTGTTTCCTGTCATATGCCCTAAGCATCCATTATCCAATAGCCATACATTTTCCTTGCTTGTCGTCTTAAGACTTAACTACAAAACAAAAGTTCAAGTTTGGTTTTTAGGCACCCAAACAAAATTTGGTCCTTAGGGGTTAGTCCTAGAAGAATCCCAATGGGATTTTCTAATCAAACAATGAATGTTGATATACCCTAAATCTATACAATAATGGCATTGCTTAGTCTTAAAAGACTCTTGCTATTTCACTTGGGGTTTTGGCCTCACAACCTTCTTGTTTGATTCATAAAAAGAAGTGCAACAACAAACACATTCATGTGTAGTGGATGCTTTCGTAGGTGTATGCCTCTTATATAAAGAAGCATGCTTGGGCTTTTGAGGTTTCCTTCTTAAGCATTGTAAGCCTTTACTACTCTTTCTTTAAGTAAGGGCTTTTACATGTGATTTGTTTTTGCCTTGGAGGCAATTACCTCAAGAGAAGAGGTTTACGGTATAGATGCCTTAACAAATATGGTACTAGGTGTAGATAATGATAATGCACTATTAAAACCTAAGTCATATCTCACCAAAGAAAGTCTTTGGGATACGATGAAGGTATTCAAATTCTCCTTTCCCTTATAAAATTTAGAGATAGAGAGTCCTCCTCAATTTCATTTTTCAAAACATTGTTTTCTTTTAATAAAGCACTAGTTTAGGGTCTAGATGAAAACTCATCCAATGACTTCTTAAGAGAAGCATTGGAAGTTTTTAGCTCTTCCATAATATTTTGAAGGTTGCATATATCATTCTTAAGTTTGAAGCTATTCTTTTTATGAAAATCAACCGTCTTTCTATATCTCTTTAGCTATAGAATCATGACCTCAATGAGATCATCATCATTGTCACAAGCATTTAAATCATAAGAGGAAAAAGTAGAAGTTACCTCATTTGAGTTGTCATCCAAAGCTATGAAGCACTAGTTTGCTACATCTCCTTTGCTTCCTTCATCATCACTTGATGTAGGATCATCCTATATGGCTTTGTGGCCTTTGTCTCCTCCATCCTTGTGAGACTTGCCCTTGTACTTCTTAAGCCTAGGATACTCGGATTTGATGTGACCTTTCTTTCCACATTCATAGCACTTCATATCCTCCTTATTTTTGTTTAAGTTGGATGAGGAGCCTCTAAACTTTGAGGTTCTTTGTTTGTAGTTCTTTATAGTCCCACACATGTCGACTATCATTCTCTTCGATTTTCTAGATAGCGTGACTATCTCCCCATCCTCTTCTTCACTTACCTCATCATCACTAGTGAGATCTAAGTCTTGAGTCTTAAAGGAAGTGGTGCTTGCCTTAAATGCAAAAGGCTTCTTCTTCTCCCTTTCACCCTCAAGCTTATTTTCCCTAGCAAGAGACATCTCAAGTGTTAGAAGTTTGTCAATGAGCATATCAGTAGGAATGGTGCTCAAATCCTCCTTAGCTTCTTCTATACCCGCCACTTTAGAGCCATAATCCTTCATAGGATCTTGTTATTTACATTTTCAAGGCTTGTATGTCTTCTATATTTCTTCATGCTATTGATGATGGAGAGTAGGCTATTTGTCATATCAATGATGGACTCATTGGGCTTCATTTTGAAGAGCTCATATACATTCAAGAGAAGTTGAATCTTGAACCGACTTGTTTAGTGCCTTTATGGTAGTTCTCCAAGGTCTTCGATATGCTATATGCGGTTGGACAATGTTGAACTCTCCCACACTTTTCAAGAGAAAGAGACTTACTAGAATGGCCATAGCCTTCTTGTTCTTGCCATTTGCCCTCTTGTGTGGTTCGGTCCAATCATCCTATGGAAGTATTTCTTCTTCTCCTTCAGTATTCTTTTTTATTGGTGGTATCCACTCCTTGCAAACAATATCCCAAACATCAATGCCTTCACTATCCAAGTATGGTTCCATCCTAAACATCAAACGGGCATAGTTAGACCCATCAAAGTAAGGCTTACGTCTTTGGAATCCTTCTTGGTTCATTATTGATCTTTGCTAGAGCTGATGAAGCTTGAACTCTAGCCCTTGCTCCGATACCAATTGTTGCTCAAACAATCACTAAGAAGGGGGGAATGAATTGGTGAAAAATCGAATTTTTATTTTTTTACACACACAAGGAAGAGAAAAGTTTATAATAGAGGGACATAAAGAATTTTATAGACGTTCAAGTGTCAACTAACCCTACTCCTCTCCCCAATCGCAATTGGGTATACACTAATCTAATACCTTAGATTATAAAAGAAGTTTTAACTAGCTCACTTCCAACTAAGTGTTTTCATAAGGTTAACACTCAACCCAAAATTCTCTTATGTTTTAATGGCTCACATACTATGCAATTACAAGATAACCCAAGTGTTTAAGGCTTACACTTGAACCTTTATAAACAATTAATGAAACTGAAAAAACAAATTGCAAGAGTTCTGGCATTTAGAAAGTAGTTGGATGAACTAAATGAACTTTTGGTAGGGTATTTATACTGATTACCCACTAATTAGCCATTACAAATGAGTGTTATATCTCTTTCTAACGTTATCTTACAAGTGCATTTAATGTAGCCTATAAAGGCAGTTTTCCATTCGGGAAATGACCTAGTGAGATACATGGCATCTTTTGGTTGACTCCAATGGCTAGTTCCTATATGAATTTCTTGGTCGAGATTTGTTCTTTCCCGGTCGACACTTGCTCGATGATGCCTTGACCAAAAGCTTGGGATTGTTGACTTTGAGCCTTTCCCAGTCAGGACACCTTTTCCTGATCGAGACTTTAGTCAGTTAACCTTGGCCATTTTAACTTCCTTGATGATGTGGCACAATTTTGTAAAGGCGCCTTCCAATGGTTATGAAATTTTAAATTTCCTAGTAGCTTTCCTGATTGTGACTGAGGATTTCTAGGGTGGGATAAGGCATGTCCCAATCTGTATTCACTATTGGAACTCAAGAAGACTAAGGGGCATCATTTCTCGATATGGACACAATTTTCCCAGTTTGGAACGTTGTCATGAGGGGGAATATTGGTCCCAAATGGGGCCTTCACATTCTCATAATTAATTGCTTATCTTGTTCATTGGGCAAATCAAAACCAAATGACTTGAAACTTCGAATACTATCAAAACAACACTAAATGATGATATTAGTGACATTTAATTTGATTGTCACAATCAAAATAAAGAGCAATCACCCTAAGATCAACAATAACCCTTAATGAACTTGCTCACAAAATTTGTGTGGAAGCTGAAATATGCATGCAGGAAAATGTGAAGGAATCTGAAAGCTAGATTTCCAAATTGCATGTGGTTGAGGAAGGAAAACCCCCAAATCCTTCAAACAAGCTTGGAAAAATGAGAAAAAAAAGGGCCAGTGTTTCTTTTGCAAGAAAGAAGACATAACAAAATTGAATGTTGATTCCTCAAGAAGAAGCTTGAAAAAGAAAAGGCAGTCGACTCTTCCAATGTAACTCGGAATAGTCATATGGTTACAATGGTTTCTAAGTTTTACCTTCTTGAGTATGAGATAACCTAGTAGGTTGATTTAAGAGCTACACATCATATTTGCAAGAACAAAAGTTTCTTCAAAACCATGAAACCAGTTTCTGATTACACTATTCTTTACATGGAAAATGCTTAAATTGTCATTATCAAAGGAATTGGAATTTACTTATAGGACGATTTTAACATTGACTAATGTATTTTATGTATCATAAGTTAGGAAGAATCTTGCTTTGGGTAGCTTGCTGAATAAACATGGCTTTAAGCATATATTTAAGGCAGACAAATTTGTTCTATCGAAAGGGGGAATGTTTATGAGCAAGGGTTATCTTAGTAATGATCTTTTCAAATTGAATTGTATTGGTCTTTCTAATATCAATAAAAAAAATATATCTAGTTCAATTTATATTATTGACTCTCCTTTATTTTTATGGCATAATTGGCTTAGGCATGTTACTTTCAAAAGAATGAATGACATGATTAAATTAGACTTGCTACCATATCTTGATAAAAATGACTTAGGAAGGAAATGTACAACTTGTATGTTAACTAAAATAACTAAAAATTCATTTCCTAGGATAAAAAGAACAATAAAAATATTGGAACTTATACACATTGATGTTGGTGATTAGTATTATGTAACTTTCATAGATGATTATAATAGATATTGCTACTTTCATAGATGATTATAGTAGATATTCCTATGTCTATTTATTGCATTCAAAAAATGAAGTCATGAAATGTTTTGTTGTGTATAAAAGTGAAGTTGAATGTGTACACTAAGTGCCTGAGGTGATTGCTTTTTGGGCACATCTCTAACAATCTCCCACTTGAACTAAAATCAATCGCTATTGTACATTACACCACAGGCGAGGATATGACTATTATATTTCTTTTGGAATTTTGGTCTAGTGACTCGATCAAATATTTTCTGATCAGTGAGAACTCTTTCTCTCATTACATTACATCTACCATTGATTTCTCTAATCAATTGATAAGATTGAGTACATGTTTAGACCTTTTCATGATTCCTTTGCACAAACAATAGCTCTATTGTTGTTCCAATCATATTGGATTTACAATACTAGGAATCACTTCTGACTTTATGATGAATTCCCTTATCCAAAACACTTCCTCAGCTGCCTTGGAAGCTGTAATGTACTTTTAGTTGTGGAATCCATAACCATCACCTGTTTGGAACTCTTCCAATCGACTGCACAACCATTTAATGCGAATACATAGCATGACTAGGATTTTGAGTTATCCTTATCGAATTGGATGCTATCATCCATAATCCTGCTTACCTTAAGCTTACTATCTCTTTAAACCAAGAATACATCTTATCTTTCTCAAGTATTTAAGGATTCCTTGATAGTCACCCATAAAACCCTTACGGGATCATATTAATATCCACTCATGACACTCAAAGCTTGATATCTATTGGGCCTAGTACGTAGCATAACACAAAGTGCTTCCAATAGCCAAAACTCATATAGCGTCACTTGTGCTCATCCATTTATCTTATGCCTTTGGACATAAAAGCTTAGAGAGAGCAATCCTATTGATTATAGGAATATCTCATGGACTATTTCATGCTAACCACTTTAGCATATTAGCTATATAGACTAATAAAGGCTGTGTAACCTCTTAGATCTATCTCTATAGATCTTAATCCCCTTATAGTAGGTTACTTTTAAAATCTTTCTTGGAGAAATATTTTAAAGTAATAAATTGACTAACTTAAAATGAGAGTTTGTTTCCTATTAATAATGTCTTCTACATACTTCAATAAGAATACTATGGCACTCCCACTTACCTTCTTGAAAACATAAGATTCATCCATATATTATGAGAAAAATAAACTCTTTGATTATCTCATCAATTCGGATGTTTCAACTCCTGGATGTTTGCATCAATCCATCAATGGACTTTGCAATTTGCATCCTATTTCGCCATCATTAGATATGAATCTCTTAGGTTGTGTCATGTACACATCTTAAGTCATATTTCCATAATGAAACATGTCTTCATATCCATTTACAAAATCTCATCGCAATAAGTAGCAATGGCTAGGAGTTACATGATGGATTTAAGCATAGTATATGGAGTAAAAAGTTTTATCAAAGCCAACCTTTGTCTTTAATGATGTCTTTAAACTACCAACTCTAACTTTATAGGCAGCTACATTACCTTCCATGTCGGTCTTCTTAAAGACCTATTTGCACCCAATGAGGCTTTGTCCCATTAGGTGGATCAACCGAAGTCCTTAGTTTACAGACATAGAATCCGTATTCTACTTATGACTTATAGTCATTAGTCATATTCTGAACCTTTTAGAATCTCTTTATAAGTAGTAGGCTCATAATCCTCTATGAACAATATGACCATTTTGTTCACTTATCAAAGATTTATATCTCTTAGGAACAACTAGTATCTTACTTTACTTATAAAACTCTTGTGTTTCATAAAGTCTTACTATTACTTTATCTATATGAATAACATATTTGAGCTTTATCAGTTGATTCATGTCTGCTTGAGTATATTTGAACTTTATTAACTTCAATCTTGCTCCCACTATCTTTTTATAGAAGAGACTCTTCATTTTGAAAGATAGCATACTTTGAACAAACAACTTTTGTTCAAATACTCTCATTGGTGATTCCACATACATATGTTAGGTTAGATTGAGTTTTTAACTGATCCAACATTATCTACTTCTTTTAGGCAGGATAATCCTAAACTTTCATTTATGAAAGAATAGGCTTTATGTTATTTTATATCTTATATAGTACAACATCAACTGATTTGATAAGGTATTATGTTTATCACATAAACATAATCCCATATGCATGACCATAAAAGGAACTTTAAAGAATTTTAAAAGCTTATTATGTACCTCATCATGTCTAACACGGTTCAGCTACTCCTTTTAGCCATATCATTATGCTATGATATATAAGATATGGTACATTCGGATAAAATCTTATTATCTCTTATATGACTTTAAAACATTTAGCTTAAGTATTATTTCACTTTGATCTCATCTAAGTATCTTAATACTTTTATTGAATTGTTTCTCTACTTCATTTTTTAATTCTTTAAACATTTCAAAGGTTTCAAATTTGTATCTCACCATATACAAATACCCGAATTATGAGCGATCATAATTAAGGTAATGAAGTAGACAAAACTATTTATGACATGCATGAATATTGGTTCACATACATCTATATATACAAAGTCTATCGGTCCTTTTGCATGTTCATCATTTTTCACTAAAAAGTGATTTTGTTAATCTTACTTTGCAAATGAGATTCACATGTGTCACATGATTCATAATCAAATGACCCCAAGTTACCATAACTTATCATGTGATTCTCTTTTATATGCTCGAGTTGACAATGCCATAATTTATGGTTTTAGGTTATCAACCCTTTAAATTTAATATTGATGATAGAATCAAGCATTCCAAAATTATAAACTCTATTGCATAATGTTTTAATAAGAAATATCATTTGACCACACAGAACAACAATTATACTTAATAATCAAATGAAGAACTTTTGTATAACTATTAAACAAAATTATATTCTTTATTCATAAACTAAAACAAAATTGCAATTGTTTAAACCTTTAAACAAGCTTACTAGAGAGTGTTGAAACTTAAGCTTCTATAGCTATTGTAGCAAATATTGCTATATGGCTAATGTGTACAGTTTCGACTCTCATTTCTTAAGTGTTCTATTTTTTCTTTGGTCTTGCATATCTTGTATATGTGAGACCTACATATAGTATCTAACACCTATGTGTTTTTACAAGAAACAATGTTATCATCTTTATCAAATTTACTTGAAATAGAAGGTGCATCTATGTGTCTTTTCTGTTTGATTCTTTAAAATTCCAAATATGCTTTGTTAATCCATTTCCATTTTTCAACTCTTACCATATTGAAAGTACCTTTTAAGATGTCTCTCTACTTTTTCCTTTTATCTATAATGCATGTTACATTTTAGATCTCCCTTCTATCATCTTGAAGTGGTAAAGTAATTTATATATCTCATATCACTTAGTGTGAGCTTGCTCATTAGCCATCTCTCTAAGATGATATATAATGGTTTTGCATCCATTTTCATATTGCTTTTGAAGTTTGAACAATTTAGGACCAATCTATTATTATCCAAGTACTTCTTGTATGCAAATTGGTCATATACTTTGCATCTCAAGCATTAAGGGAAGGAAAATAGATATTCTGAGACTTTGACAACCTTTTGGATTTGAGAACCATTCTCAGTTTTATGCCAGTCAAAGAAGCTTAAGTTAGTCAAAATGTATGACTCATGATTATGCTTTGATTCATATTGAATGATATGATTCTAACACCTTAGATGTAAAGATTGAGATTATAAAAATGTGTACATGAATGAATGCATGATATTAGGTCTTTAATAAAATGCATTATGATTCCCACTGTTTTATTGCAAGTCCATAGCCCTTACTATGAACTCGATAGAACCTATATGGAAGTTCTCCTAGTGAGTCGATATCCAATTTGCTAAGAATGACTTTGAGGCAACTCAACAAACTTTTCTTAGTTTAGTTGGTAGGTATTTGATCTATACCAGTTGCATTTTCATGCAACTATCGAATCTTGTGCTATCAACTAATTGATATGTGAAGATGCATTAAGCTATCAACTCTTGATATGTGCATATTTCATGTACACTTACCCAACTTCGCCTCCAATACTCATTGACCTTGATGCAAATCCAACAAATCAATGATATTGGTTAAGTCCAACTCATTAATCATGAAATCTAATTTCAATGGTTCGAACATATTCTTATAAAGTAAGCTGGAGGCAACTTAACAACTCTAACTTTAGAAGAACTCTAGTTCTCCCCACATTAATAGAAGATGTAAAACATAATTGTTTATTTAGCGAGATATTTTGTTAATTTAGTCTCATCGTGTTATTATTGCATACTTTCATATATTATACATTCATTACATGAATATATAAAGATAGTTACATTAACTATATGTCATGATTATGGATATACTAAAGTCAATTTCTTGAGCTAAAAAGAGATTGACTAGGTTTTACCTAGGTATATGCATGAATTACAACCCAAAAATAGGAATTAAATTCCTATTTCTAAATTTTCTTGTTTATGACACCATCTTCCTTGCTTCCTACTCCTTTGCATCTACATTCTATTATAATCCTATGTAATCTAATTACATATTTCAAAAATAGAAAACCTCAATTTACATTTGAGGGAAGATGAGAAAAGAAATACATGAGAAAGAAGAGATAGGCAGGGATACGACCATAAAATAAAAATCATGTATGCTCAATCACATTGGGCCTAAGTCCATAATCATCCATTATATTTTTCCATACACTCCTAGCATGCATTCTCTAATGCATAAAATTAAAATAAAATAGCTAGTGATAATTTTGGAGTGCAAATTTGAAAGTCGATTCAACACTTGAACCGAAAATTGCCTATTTTTATTGTTCCGATTAATTTAATTTTGTATGTTATTTTAATGTAAATTTAATAATTAATCAAATTAAATTAAATTCTATATTTCCAGAATTAATTCAAAATTAAATTCACCTTAAAATCAAATTATTATGATGTCAAAAATTAAACAATTTAATTTTAACATATATGTCACTTTCTAGTCATACTAGATATGTTATTTGCTCAACTTAAATTAATTTTCAAAAATTCTCAAAATTTCTAGAATCTCAAATCATCATTCTAAGTACCTTTAAGTTAGCTCAAGTCCATCAAAATAATTTTGGCACAAACCAAAATTATCAAGATAAACGAAACAACACATAAGACGCTCAAAATGACCAATTTATCGTCTAGAATTAATTTGGAAATTTAAATTCGAGCAAATTAATTTTAGCATATATCTAATATCAAAATAACATATTTTAATTTTATAAAAATTATTTCAAGGTGCTGGAAACAAAATATTCATATACAAAAAAAATTAAACAAAACAGTCTTGTCGGGTACTTTAAAACAAATCCGTTTCGGTATTTATTTGAAAAATTAATTAAAATAATTTTTAATTAATTATTGAACACTTCCAGAGACTTAAACATATTCTCAATATGTCTAATATTTTTTCCATAATCAAATTACAAGAAAAATATGAACAATCCCAACAATTAAGCCAAACATCACATGTTTATCAACAATGTAAATTTCAACAATTTTATAATAAATTCGAAATTAATTATTTGAACTATATTCAAACCATTTTTCAATCAATATAATCATCTTCATTTTCAATCAATATAATCATCTTCAATCATCTCAAGATCATATCATAGAAAGAAAAATATGTAAAACAAATTAATTTCAATTTTACAAACCAAAAGATTCAAAATCATCAAAATCGTGCAATCCAATTGCAGCTTAAATTAAAATTAATTTTAATGGACACAAGGGGGCTCTGATACCAATGTTAGGTTTTGAGGATGAATCATATTTATAAAATACAGTGGAAAATAAAATTTTACAAAACTAGAATCAAAAGGATTCTACTTGTGCCATTAGAACTAATTCAATTAAAAATAGTTAGAAATTATACATTTTAATTTCTTGTATCAATTCTTCAAAATTTCTTCTTATTGGGTTGTCGCAAACTACAACAATCCAATCTAGATGGAAATAAAGAAAGAAACCACTAAGGTATGCCTTGAACACACTCTATGTGCTAGCAAAGAGTGGTGTTCCTAAAGAAAAAAATCAAGAAAAAAATCAAATAATTTTTATGGAGGCTATCAGTATTTTTCTAATGGAAAAATACTATTTATAGGTGTTTCTAAATAATCTAAGGTTGGCAAAATTACCAAAATGGATTTGGGGGGCTAAATTGGCAATTTGGCCAAAGTTGGCCAAACAATTTCTAGCGTGCACGCAGCTTATGCGCTACTAGCCTTAGGCTGGTAGCCTTACCGCAGGCTCGTGACCCCTCCAGATCAATTTTTTTTCAATTTTTTTTCCGTGATCCCATCACAATCTGACCCTAAATAATTCTCTCTTATTTTTGGATCTCATCCAAGATCATTTTATTCATTCTTTACATTTCCAATGCGTGTGACCCATTAGATTCCCGGTTATGTTGAGCACTCGAATTAACAATTAATTTGAGTAAGTCATAACCAGTATCTAGCAACACATCATGACCCCCAATTGACCAGAAAGTTAGTGGTTTGACTATGAACCTTTCCATAGACAACAATATGTGCAATTCGTCCTTTTACCATACTATACCCCACTCGGTTCAGAGTATGAACTAAGTGTTAACTCCCATTAGACTAACTACGTCACATCTAGCTTAAGTGATATTAGATGTTGTCATTGAGACTCATTACTCTATTAGACATGTCACTGAAGACCATCTTCAGGACATTTCCACTATGGCTAGAGATTCCTGAGTAATGATCTTGATAAGAAGCCAATGGTATACTCTCCCTCTATCAGGAGCGGTGTTTCCTCAGTTGGCTATCCAAATACCTTCAAATACCTTAAGCTGCATCCAATCATCACCCTATGAGCGACCTCTATGAGGCAACAAGGAATGGAGTCAAAGCACATAATCAGTATCCAAGATATCCTTAAGTACCTCAAGTCTAAGGATACATGCATCATTACTATGATGAGACTATAATTGACATTTGAATAGATAATATATATGATTGTCTCATAGCAAGTCATCCAATGTACTTGACTATTCTTAGCAAACATCCACATGTTAACTTTGAACATCTCATGCTCACAACTTATGAGATCTACTGCTTGAACCAATCAAGGAGTATAACATGTGCTAGTCTATCCGGATCAACAATGTCCCGTCTTGTTAATCCTATGACTGGGGATAATTTATATACTAACATAATTACAGATGATAGCAATCTCATTATCATGATCCCATCATGATTTTCTTCATGCTATGTTTTATATCATGAACTATCATTAATTAGTTTAAGATATATATCAATTCATATGCAAATGAATACTAATTTAATAAAAGAATGTCTTTATGAATGTGTACACTAAGTGTCAAGGCGATTGCCTTTTGGGCACATCTCTAACATTCATGTAGGCTCGAGGATTTTATTGACATTAGCAAGAAAAAGCTAAGTAAGAAGAAGAGAAGTGAGATGAAGTAGAAGACGATACAAGATGAGAAGTAGAAGAAGATATAAGATGAGAAGTAGAATATATCATACCTGATTGGACAACTGAATTGGTAGTAGAAGAAGTGCAGGTTTAAGAAGAATTGCATATATAGTCCTGCATCTAAGAAGGAGATTATTTTTGTCTAGTACTTGTTCTAGTAGGTGGATGAGGAGGTAAAAATGAAGAGAGGTCGACATTATTGAGATGGTGATTAAATTGTGGTTCTAAATGAGGTTCTAGAGTGTCAAGGTTGAAAGGAATCGGTAAAGGTGTGGTATATGTAGTAGGGGAAGTTCTGTGATATGGGAAATGATGCTCATAGAAAATAACAGGTGTGGTATATGTAGTAGGGGAAGTTGCGAGATATGGGAAATGGTGCTCATAGAAAATAACATCCCTTGAAATGACAATTTTGTGTGTGTCTAACAGTAAAACTTTGTAAGCCTTTTGCCCTGAGCTGTAACCCATGAACGCTCCTTTATATGCTCTAGCTTCTAGTTTGTCTTTTTGTGGCAGAGTATTAGTTACAAAACATAAACACCAAAAAGGCCTAAGCCTATTGTAATATGGTTTTCTCCTATATAATACTTCAAAAGGGGTTCTCCAATTAAGCATTGAACATGGCAATCTATTTATAATAAAGGCTGCTATAAGAACAGCCTCCCCCTAATATTTTCTAGGAAGATGCGACTAAAATAATAGGGCACGAGCGATATCAAGTAAGTGCCTGTGTTTTCTCTCAACAACCCCATTTTGTTGGGATGTATACTTACAAGACCGTTGATGAATAATTCTAGCTTCACTAAATAATTTGGAACAATAGCTATAGTCAAATTCGGACCCATTATCACTACAAAGAATTTTAATAGTACAATTGAATTAATTTTTAACCATCACTAGAAAAGAAGAGAGTACCGTATGAACTTTATCCTTAGAACCTAACAAGAAGATCCAAGAGGCCCTATTAAAATCATCAACTATAGTTTACATATAATGAGCCTTACTAGTGGTTTTTATTTTGTATGGACCCCACATATCTACATGTATTAATTCAAAAAGTTCTATTGTTTGTATTGTACTGACAAGGAATGGAAGTCTTGTCTGCTTAGCTTGATGGCAAACTTCACACACAACCTTATTATCTAAGGAAATGAATGGTAGATGTCTAAGGAGAGAGGCAGAAGTGTGACCCAGCCTATAATGCTAGGTGGTAAAGAAAGAACTTGTTTTATTAGAAATATGGTTGTGAACAATACAATCTGGTCTAGATAAAACTTTATTGGAATTTGGAATTCCATTACAAGTAACTGAATTACAAGAAACAAGTTTATTTAACAATACACATTATTTTTGAATGTTCTCAGGTAAAAAGGATTGTGAATTCAGAACATATAAGGTCTCAAACACTTCACCAACTGCTAGAAACTCTTTAGTCTTTTGATCCTGTACGATACAAAAGTTTGGATAAAAGGTGAAGATAATATTGGTTGTGCTAACCAATTTATTAACCTATAAAAGATTATATTTGGAACTAGGTATATGGAAAACATCAGATAAAGTGATTTTAGAATGCTATTTCACTTGACCTATATGTTGAACAAAGGTGGTTGAACCATTAGGTAGGTATAATGATAGTTTAATTTTAGGCCGAATAGTATTATGCATAAGGTCAGTGTTGGAGCACATATGACTTGAAGCTCCCGTGTCAACAATCCAAAAGCCATACTCAATTAAATTTAAAGCATGAAAAGCGTAAGAGTGGTTGTCTTATCACCTACATAGTCAATTTTGCATGCAAAGTTCACATGTCCTTCATCTACTAACATTTTGCCCTTGAGACATCTAGGTACCTCTTGCTGAATTAGTTGGGCCATAGACTGCCGATTGTCAATTTTATCAGTTTAATGTGAATATGTGCTATTAAGAGGTGTATCCTTATCATAATTTTCCATAATATTTGCCATATTCCTTTTAAAACCACCATTACCTTTTTCTTTCATTTCCTTGTACCAAACAGGGTAACCATGCAACTTAAAACAAGTTTCCTTGACATGACCATTCATATTGTAGTATCACAGTATCGATCACCTTTATCCCTTTTAAAACCTTCCTCTCTTTTATAGTTCTTGTTTCCTCTTTGATTAAAATTCTTTGTAGCTAACAAAACACTGCCTTCATGTAATCCATCATGTATGTTAATTTCTTTTTGCTTCTATACGCTCATAAGCATGGAATAGGCTCTGTTAATAGTTGGCAAAGGTTCCATCACCAATATCTGGTTTCTAACCAT
This sequence comes from Balakata baccata, assembly GCA_949630135.1. Lineage (NCBI taxonomy): Eukaryota > Viridiplantae > Streptophyta > Magnoliopsida > Malpighiales > Euphorbiaceae > Balakata > Balakata baccata. The sequence goes on from CATIWF010063623.1 coordinate 24,252, forward strand.
ATCAAGACTACCATTTAATCCAGCAAGAAACTCAATTAATTTTGCATTGGAGTTTGATTGTTCAATTGTCCTATCTATCCCACACACACACCTACCACATGTACACCTTAGCACTGGTTGCAAACAATTTAATTCATCCCAAAGCTTTTATAGCTTATTAAGATATTGATCTGTTGAAAGATCTCTTTGATTCACATAACTGATTTCTCGTTTTATGTGAAATAATAAAGGACCATTACTCTCACCATATCTTTGTTCTAATTCTATCCACAAATCCCTTGCTGTATCAACATACAAGAATGATTCTACAATATCTTTGGATATTGAGTTTAAGATCCATGAAATAATCATGCAATTTACTCTCCTCCACTGAGGAAGATTAGGATCTCCAACTTCTGGTTTCTGAAGTGTACCATCGATAAAGCCTAGTTTAACTTTGGCTTCTAATGAAATCCTCATTGATCGATTCCAAGAAAGGTAATTTCTCCCGTTCAAGAGACTAGTTACAAGGATCATACCTAGATGATCTGAGTTGTGCAAGAACAATGGATCGCCGCTTTCGTACTCTATGATCGCAAACATAGTTACTTCTTAAACTCAGTTGTAATCGAAATCGAGAGCGAAGATTTAGGAAATATATGTATCAAAGATCTAGAAACAGGTTTTAAACCTGCTATGATACCATGAACAATTCAAGAATCTAGATTAATTCTTGAAGATAGAGAACAGAGATTGAAACTCGAATGGGTGAAGGCATAAATTTTCAATTGATTAGAAGAGAAAATTATTCTATATATTTACATTAGCTTCTACTTCTACTATTTATACAAAGAATCAAAAAATAACTGCCTAACTATTCTTTAACAAAAGCTAACATAAACTTCCTACTTCTAACAGAGTTAACAAAAGAATAAACCGATTCCTAACTGCTCTAACTCAGCAATTATAAATAATGTATAAGTTGTACACATGTTGAACGACTAATGTAGCATGTTAACGTGACATTTTTACAAGCTGACACATCATTTTTTTGACTGAAATTTTGATTTAGGTATCAAATTGTAACAAAATGAAAAGGATTGATATCATTTTTACATTTATCCCGTGATTCAGTAGTGCATTTGATGTATAATCCCCTTTTCTTCTTTCTCATCCATCTCACATTTACAATATAAGAGAAAAGCTCGAAACAATAAATGCAGTAAACCCTATTAGATCAAGATTTAGCTTCCAATTCATAGAATAGGAAAATATTTTGTTAATTATTTTATGTCTGAATTTGTACATAAAAAAAAAAAATGAGGTAGTGAGATTATTATTTCCTTTAATTTGCATACTTTGTTGAGCCCTTTTTGTTCCAAAATTTTTTGTAGCAATGATATGCTTCTTTTTATTGTTCTTTAAAAAGTGTATTTCGTCTGGCCTATTGTTTCTTTGGTTTGCTTTGTGTTGTCACTATCTTGGTCCAGTAATTTTGGTAATTGACTTAAATTATGATATTTCTTTCCTGTAGGTTTCAATTGACTTAAATCGACTTAAATCTGAGAACTCACAACCTGTATTTCCTTCATCAATTTCCAAAATTTTGACCACAAAGACAGAAGGTCCTATGAAACTACTCATTTTTTATTCTTTATCAGCTGAACAATATAAATTGAATCACTCTCTAACCATATATTATGCCACCTTTTTTTTTCCATGATTTTTCTATTACATAGAGTACAGCATGTAGCTTAGCCTTATAAGTAAAATTGTCATCCTAATGCAATGAGAAGGCACCAACTACATGCTCTCGCGAATTACAAAATACTCTACCCTCCCCCATAGCTCTTGGAGTCTTAAATATTGCTCCATCTGTATTGGCTTTAATCCATCTCGAAGGTGGAGGCAGCCAAATGATACCTACAATTCTAGGAGCTCTCCTTAAGTTTCCTTTCATGTTTAGATTGTGCAGAAAAAACATCTTTTTTAAGGAATTATGCATAACCCCATGACTGAAATAAGCACATTCCTTAATCTTACACCGAAGCATTCGAAGGGCATTGAACATATTAACTGGTTTGTCTTTGAAGATGACTTGGTTTCACATGTGCCATATAACCCAAATCAAGCTTACAAGAGCCAAACACTAAAAGACATTAACCTAGGTGCTAAAACTAATCGTTGTAGCAGATGATAAAAGATCTTTGAACTACCATTGATATTTAGACTTTGCTAGAAAAAGCTTGTAACCGATCTCCAAATTTCCCTTGGAAATGAACAACTCACTAAAACATGGTCAATCATCTCTACATTCATCTTATATAAATAGCATCAAGAGACTATATTGAAACCCTTTTTAACTAACACATCATGAGTTGGTAGTAAGCCATATCGAGTGTGCTAGCATAAGGCCAATCTCGAAGGCAGAATAAAAGATTTCCAGCAAAATTGATTATACAGATACGTGGTGCATTATCAATTCAACTCAATTGCAACATCATTTTTTTTAACTGTAAAATGTCCATCTTCAGAACCAAGCCAAACACAGATATCATTGTCTTCCTCCAGCAAAGGCAACTGATGAATTATGTCTTCTAAAGCTACTGGAAGATTGTCCGGTAATCTCTAAATCCCATTCTATAGGTACTTCAAAATTGGCTCTATTAGCTTTGCTTGCTCCTTAGCTAGAATATTCAATTTATCCGCTATTGATGGACTAAGCCATATATCCGTCCAGAACCATAACCCAGATTTCCGTCCTATAAGCCACCGAGAATTATGATGCAAGTCCATGAAGGGACCTTTGATCGAAGGCCAAATTAAAGATGCAAAAGGCATATTCTTTGGCAGACCAGTAGTATTCAAGAATCGCATGTTCAGCATATTAAGTTTTCCACGACGATGAGAGATTAAACTCCATGAGAGCTTGGCAAGCAAAGCTGTTTTTAAAAGTTCTAAGTTTTTTAACCCTAAACCACCAGCCTTTTTAGGAATGCAACATGCCTTCCACGACACTATCACCATCTTCTTTTCATCGATACTCCTTGTCCATAAGAAGTTCCTTATACAATGCTCCATATATCGTAATAGATCCTTCGGCCATTCGTAAATCATAGAGAAGTGAATGAAAGAACTCATAATGACCAAATTAATAATAAAAAAATAGCCTTCCTGCCATAAAGAGTCTGGTTAGCCATTTTTTCTTTGGAGCTCTGTAGAAAAGTGGAACCCCCAGATAAGTAAACGGCATGGTCCCTTATTTAATTCCTAAAGCTTCCAGCATCCTTCTAGGTTGGTTTGAGGTAACCCCCCTGTTGAAATAGATATATGACTTATTCCAACTCACCCTTTAGCCGGACAAACTACCATAGGTCTCAAAAACCTCGGAAACCAGCTTGATATTTTTCATAGTTGCCTTTGCGAAAATCAAAATGTCATCTGCAAACGAAATATGAGAAGGAAAATTAATTCCTCTTAAATAAGTCATAGATTCCAATTTTTTGGATTCCACTAATTTGCCTATCTAATGATTGAGAAAGTCTTTTACCAAGCAAAAGAGAATTGGCGACAATGGATCCCCTTGCCTCACTTCTCTAGAACATGAAAAATAGCCCTTGCTAGATCCATTAAGTTGAGATGAGGAAAAAATCTCTAAAATCCAATTCCGAATGAGAAACCAAAAGCCTCTAGCACATCAAGAGTAAAATTCCAATCTAGAGTGTCAAAGGCCTAATGCATATCTATTTTAAGCACCACGTTTCCCCCCATAACTTCTTTTTTCCATAGCATTAACCCCATCGGAAGCCATTGTAATACACAGAGAA